>QWDQ01000049.1:520-206909 GCA_003868215.1 Pseudophaeomoniella oleicola
GTTGTGGGGGGGGAGGAGGGGGGAGGGGGGGGGGGAGGGGGGGGGGGGGGGGGGGGGGGAGGGGGGGGGGGGGGGGGGGGGGGGGGGGGGGGGGGGGGGGGGATAGATGTGAATCTACTATATCTGATTTGAACGTGGAAGTGAAACAAGCAGTCGGGATCCAACAGGAGACAGGATCAGAATCGTGCACCTCCCTCCTGCATCAAGAACAACTCTCCCAACGGCGGAATGTCCTCCATCATGGTATTTTGCAAGCGCTCCCACACGACCCCGCAAGAAGGTTTCTCGCTCGGATGCAGGACCTCGATGGCCCGCTCAGAAGTAAAAATCAGATCGCAGATGGTGTCGAACGGTTCGGATTCGAGGGACGATTTCGCGCCGTTGGTGTGGTCGTGCACGTCGACGACTTGGCATTCGTGGCAGACGGCGACGACTTTGGCGGCGGGGGAGATGGCGTTGATGGTGCGGAGCATGGCCCATTCGAGGTCGAAGAAGCCGTGGCCTTTGCCGAAGCGGAGGCCAGTGCGCATGTCAATTGCGCCGGTGCCGGTGACGAGCATGTCTAGCTTTAAGCCTGACGACTGGATTTCGGTGAGCGTGACGTGCCGGCCGATCTTTTCCATTGTGTCGAGGATACTGGCTTTTAATCTGTTAACTTCTCCCGTGATCACCGTTGGGTCGAGAAGGCAGAAACCACGGCGAATGCCATATGTGGTCACGAGTACGAGTTTGTTGTCATTGAGGGCGGCGAGTCTTAGTTCTTCGAGGCAATTGTCAGGGGTAATAAAGATGGTACGAGCCGATTTGTACGCTGGGTGAGATCTCAAGAGCCGCGTGGCGGTATCAGAGCCTCGAAAGTCAGTGATAAAGGATGAGAAGTCGAAATGAAAGCGCGAGTCTGGGTAGGCGACCTTGAAGAGGGCGGGGCCAATAGATGCACGGATTTGGGACTTGAGTGCGATAGTTGAGAGGGGTATCGAACCTTTGGCAGACGCTGGCATCTCGAAGGTCAAAGAAAAGATGGCACCGATAACGTGACGGTAGGTCGCAGATGTTCTCGATAGATATACTGTTCTGTTGCAATGTTTGAAGCGGGGTGTAAATTTTGGATCTTGCGCAGCGGTTATGCGACGGAGGAAGGACGGCCACAGACCACTTACACTCGGACGTTTGCGACAAGTTGCGGTACTGGATTCTGAGCACTGAGCACTGAGCACTGAGCACCAAGAGAAGAAAAGGGAAGACCAGGGAAATATAAGTTCACAATACTATACAAGAGATCCTATCAAATTGCGCATTGCGCCAAGTTCCTCGAGAAGTTCCATCACAAGACCAAGGCCTGTCTTGGATCATCGACTACTGTAGGCCGGTGCATCACCGGAAATCATCGTCGACCACTTCTCCTCTCGGTGGAAGAGATAGCAGAAGAAGTAGGATGAGAGATGTTGGTCAATGAGATAGCATCGCCATCATCATCACCTACCTAGGGGCTGACATGTCTAGGAACGAAGACTTGAAGTAATACTGTGGAAAAAGAAGTCGCAGAGAACGGATGAGAAGATCTACTGTCGACTAAGGTAGCCGAGTCTCTCTCTACTCTCCTTGCGCAACTGATCTGCCGATGATGATCTTCTAATTAATCCATTCAACCCATTTGATCCTTTTTACGCGTATTGTAACTTCACAAGGGTTGAGGCCGACTACCCGACGCTAAACCCCAAACAACTTCGAGAGTCTGGGCAAGCGACAAGAGACAAAAGACAAATGACAAGAGACGAGAGACGAGAGGAATTAATTAATTGAGTGCGGCAGATTCATCCTTCATCACTCATTATTCATTTTGTCTCCATCACCATCACCATCACCATCACCGCCACCAAAATTGCTTGTCGTTGCTTATTCTAGCGTCTGACTGTGTTTGTCTCAAAATGCCTACTCAATTACTGAATATGATCTATACTATGATACGCTTTCTTATCTATTCTCAATTCAATGCTGGCAGCACAGATCTACAATATAATATCATCTAGACTCTCCTTCCTCGGATCTTTCAATTTTCAACTTTCAATTCTCTTATTGATTAATATCAGTCAAATCTCGCAGGTTAGCAGATGAACAGTGAGCGTCGCGCTAAGCAAACACACGGAACCCGGCGAAAAGCCCTATAGTCACCTCTCTTTCTATCTATCACACAGCAACAAGAACAAAGAATAAGCAAAGAAAAGATCAAGACTGTGCTCTTCCCTTATCTCGTTACCATTTTCTTCGTCAACTTCTTTGGTCAGGACCTTTCAAACAACCTTTGACACGCTACCGTATATGGTAAAAACTGTGTGATATCACATCAGACTTGTCAAGCTTGTCTACTTGTTGCTGGACGAGTGAGAGGCAGTACTTTGGTCAACCATGGATTTATCAATAGAACGACCCAATCAGGCTCTGTTCCTGCGTCTATCTTCAGTATCTCGCCATCCCTTGCCCGACTTTACCCAATCACATCCGTCACTCTTTGACCTGATTGTTGCTACTCGGTTCCGTGCGTTCCGCATTTGAACTTGCTGCTACTACTAGGATACGTACCAATTTATTACGTGATGCTCAATTTTCTTTTCAGGCCAGTACCACGTAGTACTACGTACAGTATCACCCTACTCGCCTCGAGTCGCCTAGTTTAACTACCTACACCAAATTCCCATCAATCACACAAAGCAATTGATGGTCGTATCTATGTGGAACCAAGGGTCAATGTAAATTCCAAGGGTTGCCTATGCTGATGTCACGTTTAACTGGCTGATGCGACACTGGCGAGACTGGATCCAGCCCTGGGAAGAAACCGTTCCTCCACTTAAGCTTCTTAAGATACACTTTGCCCTAAATGCTCGTTTTTTTTACGTCTTCGATTTTCCTTCAGATTGGAGCTTAACAACTTCACCTTGTTTTCTTATACCTCTGCCTCTGCTCTTGCAACGCCTGTAGGTACCCGTCGCCAGGCTCAGCAATAGCCCATCATGTCTGCACTGCCACCCAACCACGATGCCGCGACGACTGGTGCTGCTAATGGTACTGGCAACGGCACTACCGAGTCCACCATCATGGACAAGGAAAAGGGAATGACAAGTCCAGTCGATGAGGAAGGACTCGGTGTCAGCAGTCCGCTGGATATCTTGAATCGCATCGAAGTCAAGGATCCCCAGCATCCGCAGCATTGGTCCTCGTGGAAGAAATGGCTCATCGTCAGCATTTACTGCTTGTTGCAGGTCTTCGTCACCATTACCTCTACGAGTTATGTGTCTGCTGAATTCTTGTAAGGAGCATGTTGAACCCGTCTCAAGGCCTGCTCGTCCCTTAAACAGAGCGGTGCTTGAGATTACCTCGATGCATGTGACTAATGTATCGCTATGTTTTTAAAACTAGAATCGAAGAGAAATTCGGTGTCAGTGTTCAAGTTGCGACCCTGGGTCAGTCCATGTTCATTGTTGGTACTGCTGTTGGACCGGCTTTCTTGGGACCACTGTACGAGAACCTTTGACAACGCGCCACGAAGATTTTAAAAGTCTGATCGTTCTTCGCAGGAGTGATATCGGTGGCCGCAAATGGGTCTACGTCGGTTCGATCCTGCTTTATGCCATCCTGAACATTGTACGCAAGCACTCTTTCTCAACCGGATCCTCGCCGATGTTTTCTAACTCATAGTCCCTATAGGGTACTGCTCTGGCCTACAATATGCCAATGCTGTCCGTTGAACCTCCTCGCTCCGAGAAGCCCAACCACTGACCTCCTTTCTCAGGGTAATCTTCCAATTTCTCTGCGGAGCCGCTGGTTCAACCGCCCTGTCCAATGTGGCAGGTACCATTGCCGATTTGTTTGGTGATGAGGACGGTGCCAGTATGTTTTCCATCACCCGTGTCTTGATATTCGCTCTCGTCTGACATCACAAAGGTCAACCTATGGGTCTCTTCGTAGCCAGTGCAAACATCGGGCCCAGTCTTGGTTCCCCTGTCGGTGAATGGATCGCTGATAACCCCAACATGGGACTGAACTGGATCTTCTGGATCAAGTATGTTTGGCCTCTCCCGTTCACTTCCTCTCCTCTAATTACCCTCTTCCCAGCGTAATAATCGGCGGTGCTTTCGCTCTCGGCATGTGTTTCGTTCCCGAAACCCTACCCCGCCTAGTGATCAAGAACGAAGTCAAGCGACACGGGTCTGTCGACGAGAATGCCGTCGCTGTCGCCCAGACCAAGGTCAACGTGCTCAAGGAGATCCGATTCGTGAGCACAATGGCGTTCCGAATCATGTTCACCGAGCCAATTGTCCTGTTTTTGGCAATTTACAATGGATGGGCCTATGGAGTAAGTCTACTACCCGTCTGTTGATCTCTGTTCTGTATTGTTATTATTTCTCTGGTTCATGATTCTGCTTTCCGCTCGTCTTTTCTTCAGACTGTGTTACCTGCCCACCCATCTCCCTGCCCTTTCCATCCCTTTGCACTTCAAAGCTTGGCAATCTCAGATCAGATCAGAAGTCCTAACACACTCCTTCCCCACAGCTTCTCTTCCTCTACCTCGATGGCGTCTTCGACGTCTTCGTCTTCAACAACGGCCTCTCCTACATCGGCGCCGACCTAACCTACCTCAACTTCGTCGTCGGTGTTATCGTCATGTTCCTCGTCATCCCTATCCAGACCTATCTCTACAAACGCGACCGCCAACGACGCAACGGCGTCAACCGCCCTGAAGCTCGATTCCTCATGTCTCTCGTTACGGTCTGGCTCTTCCCCGTCTCCCTCTTCTGGTTCGCCTTCACCTCCAACGGCGATACAAACTTCTGGTCTCCCGTCGTCGCTGGCGCCGTCCTCGGCTTCTGTGACCCCTTGCTCTACCTCGCCATGCTTAACTACCTGACCGACGCATACCCGAACGTCGCCGCGAGCGCCGTCGCCGCCTTTTTGATCCCGAGTTTCATCATCGCGGCCGCCTTCGCCCACATCGGTATCGTCATGTTCGACAATCTCGGCACGACCTGGGCGATGGCTTGTATCGGCTTTATCTCCTTGGGCATCGTCGCGTTGGTGTACGTCGTGTACTTTTTCGGCCCGTGGATCCGGAAGAGGAGCAAACTTGCCCGGACTTTTTAGATCGGACTAAGCAAGACTGGACTGGACTTGTACACCAACGATGTTTCAAGCGCGACGTACGATGCAGGAAGCCACCTGAAATTTCGCTCTTTGCACCTCGAATCAAGGGGGAAAAAAATCATCATTGCCAGCCAAGATAGCGTGAGTGTGTGTATATGTATCGTGTATGTATACTAGAAATAGAACACCCTACTTATTTTATCTAGAGAGTCGAGGGATAGGGCTATGGGATTGTGTGTATGTGAGAGTGATAATTATATGGCAAGGCAAAAACAGGACCTGGACAACACACACCACACCGCACTACAACTTTTTTCATCATCATTATCAGAAGAGAGAACACATTTTCTCTCTCTCTCTGTACCTAATTACTTTTTACCTTTCTTTTCAATTAATTACATTTTTTAATTTTAATCCTTATCTTATTTCATCCTCATCCTCATCCTCATCCTCCTACTTTCTTGCTTTCTTTCCTGCTTGCTTGCTTTCTTGCTTGCTTCTTATCTAATCCCATGTCTCCCTAGAAAGAAGAAGAAGAAGAAGAAGAAGAAGAAGAAAACCTGGGTATATCAAACCTTCTCCTTCTCCTTCTCGTCCTTCTTTCTCCCTTTCCTTTCTTTCCTTTCCTCCTAATATCAATGGTTAACGTTTTATCTAGGTAGATTAGGTAGGGTACGTCGTAGGAAGTTTTCACAAGGGATGAAGGGAACAAAAAGGGGAAAGAGGAAGAGGAAGAGGAAAGGAGAAAGGGGTTTTTCTGATTCCGCTGTTATTGAATTTTTCTCATTAATCTTCTTCCTTTTTTGATGATGATGATGATACTTCTTCTCTCTTTTTGAACAAACTTGAATTGTTGTTGTTGATTTGTCTAGTCTAGTCTTGTCTAGCTTTCCTTCCTCCTTTGTGTAGGTAAGTTATATATAGTACAGATATGATCGCTCTCTTTGATTGAACTGACTGACCGAAAAGAAAACGTCCTGGGATTCCAGCAGAAACCAGACAAGCAAGACCAGACCAGAACCACAAAACAAAAATCAATTAACAACGGTGGCGCGTGAGGCCATTTTTTTTCTCTCTCTCATATCTCAATTTCCTTTCATTTTCTCATGTATTCTTATTGATCATCTTCCAGACCTCTTCTTCACCCTTCTGTAACTTCTCGCCCGCCTGCTTCGCCCACGTGACAGCCGTATCCCATATGCCAGCCACTCCCTCTTTCTCGTCGTCGAAGCCTCCACCGCCGCCGCCGCCAGTTAATGAAGCGAGGGTAGGAGGGTTGTAAGGGCTAGAGCCGACGTTGCCACCGAGGATGCCGTTGCTGCCGGTCGTTGATGAGATGTTGTTGTTTGAGGTCGATGATGAAGCTGCGCCGGCGAGGGCTTGGAGAGGGTTGAAGGGTTCGAGAGGTCGGTCTTCGAATGCGGATTGGGCGTTTTGAGTGTAACCCGGGGGGCTTTCGAGGCTGGCGAGGTTTGAGGCGAGGGGGCTGATGGTGGTGGTGGCGGTTGATGTCGTTGAGGCGGGAGGTTGGGCTCTGATTGGGGTTGATAGGGAGGGTGCTTGCTGGTGAGTTGGTAATGGAGGCGGCTGAGTTGTGTATGGTGATGCGACGGATGTAGGTGTGGTGATCTGAGGTGCGTAATAAGAAGCCGGTTTGACTTCCTCTCCGACTTTGGGTGGCGGCGGGATCGATGACCGTCGAGCTGTAGTGTATTGGACTGGCGTGGGAACTGCACCGGGCTGTGGCGCAGATGGCGAAGCTGCGCTCGAAGTTGTAGACGGCGCCGCTACAGTCCTAGTAGGAGCCGGTTGAGAAAACGAAGGGGGACCTGGTGCTGCGGTTGGGGCCGGTACAGACGCGCCGGGTCGCGCAGCAGGATAGGTCGATGTAGTTGCTGTCGCAGTGCTCGTCGTAGGCGTCGGATTGACACCAGAAGTCGCCGGCGCTACATTTCCGTCGGCGACAGCAGCAGCAGTCTTCGGCGTAACACCATCCACCGTCGCCCCAGTATTTGCATTGATCGGCGACGCCGTATGAATCGAGATAGGTGGCATCGTGACAAATACACACAGACAACCCCTAAATGAGTACACACGAAAACAAATCCCAAGGTTCTGAACTGTTGATGAACCGCTGGGCAATACTAGAAAATACAGTAGGTAGGGATCAAGAAGGTCTAGATATTCCAGTCGCAAGCAGTTGATACCGACAAGAGACTGAGGCCGGTTGTGGAAGGACTGACGTACGGAAGGGAGCTTATCCCAAAGTCTCTTTGTGGAGTTCCTTGCATTGCTGGTATGCAATGTGCACGTCGATCATCACACCCTCTTCTTCGCGACTCACCTTGCTCCTGATGACACCTCGCAATTATGCATGCCGACATTCAGATATGTTGCATACCGCAAATCTAGGGAGGCGTGGGCATGTAAGATGATGACATGATTCGGCAAATGGTTGCAAAGATAAAAAAATGCTTGGCTTCTTGATTTGGTCTGAAGCTCTGGAGGCACTTCTTGTCGGGTTTACAATAGGCCCATATTCAATGAACCATGCATCCCTGCAAAGTCTTAGACGCTCATAGACATTTCACTGGACTACAATTGAAACTGGAAATGTTCGTGAGAAGTTTTGGTACAGTCGGAAAAAGCAATTGCATCGTGGCAATAAAGTACAGAAGTTTCAGGGGAAACAAATTCCTCGTCGCTCTATGCTCCGTGCCAATTACTCGTTGACGCGCATCTATGTTCTTCCACCCTCGCTGCACCTCGTCCCCCATCACCACTCCAGTCACCACCCCTTGACCATTATTACACACAAACACTCTTTTCAAGTGTTGGTTGTTTAACCGGAACCACCCTTGTAGGCCTTTCCGAACATGAGGAGTTGAGCTTGATCGTAGATAGACAAGACACCAGCACCAGCGACACCACGGAGGATGTTGGCACCAGCACCCTTGAAGAAGGAGCGGATACCCTCGGCAGCCATGATTTGACGGGCAGCATCGAGCGAAGACTTGTACTTGACGGCCTGTTGTAATTATCAGCATTTTGCGCGAGTCTGGACTTGTAAGGGAGTAACATACCTCACCAGAAGTCATCATCATACGACGACGGATGGTATCCAATGGGTAAGACGCAATACCGGCACCAGTGGTGACACCCCAGCCGAGCAAGAACGAAGCCAAGAAGTTACCCTCAAGAGGGCCGACGAGGAGAACTGGCTTGATCGAGTCGTACATACCGAAGTAGAGACCACGGTAGACGATGATACCAGCGACGGAGGGACCGAAACCACGGTAGAGACCAGCAATACCATCAGAAGCGAGAGTCTTCTTGTAAACGTCAACGAGACCGTTGAATTGACGCTCACCGCCCTTCTTGGCGGACTTGGCGTCGTTGGCAAGACGGGTACGGGCGTAGTCGAGGGAGTAGACGAAAAGGAGGGAAGTGGCACCAGCAGCACCACCGGAGGCCAAGTTACCGGCCATCCACTTCCAGTAACCATCACGCTCCTTCTTGAAAGCGAACATCGACTTGTAGGTGTCACGGAAAGCGAAGTTCAGGGCTTGGGTTGGGAAGTAACGGATGACGTTGGCGGTGTTACCTCTCCATAGCGACATAACACCCTCATCCTTGGCGGTACGGCTGAAACATTCACCGATACCAGCGTATTTTCGGTCAAGACGGCCAGCCTTCATCATCTCATCCTATCGAGTCGAGGTGGTCAGTATACGGGCTTCCTACGGTAGCAGACGCGGATTTGTGCGACAGATAGTCTTGGTAGATTTCCAACCCCGTATCTGGACACTGGAAATGCCGACCAGCACGATATTCATCGATAAATTTTGCATCGAGATCCACCGACGTCGGGGGAGGAAATGGTGATAGGTGTATGCAATGCTTTTATTGACTGGACTTACTTGGTTTTGGATGAGGAGCTTGACACGCTCGATTGGAGCAGCAGCAGTCTTCGAGACGGCGGCAGAGATACCACCCACTGCGATAAGCCATTAGTGATCAAATTCGAATGTAACGCTCATCGTATCGCCGTCTGCGACAAGAACCTTCCGATTGAGACGTAAACAGAGGGAGGATTGGATGCACATACTCAAGAAGTCGACGACGAATCCCGCTAAAAAGAAGAAAGTTAGCTATCACGTTCACCAATTGAATGAGCTCGGGGTATCTCGAGGAGCCATTGAAAACAGCATCTCGCAATGCGAAGCAGGGCCTATGAGGAACAATCCAACATGCTTGCACCCGAATCGCAATTGCGCGACGCTGTTTTCGCATTGACCATATCGAAGCGCCTGCGCCGAGTGATTCGGGATAAAAGTTTTTTCATGGTTGGAGCAACTTACGCATGCCGAAGACCGTCTTGTCGGCCTGTACAACATCGCCCTTTGACATTTTGACTGATTATCTGAAGAGAAGAAAACACGAAACAGATTGAGAGTGGAGAGGTAAAGAGGTGGTGATTGCAAGATGGATGCAAAGAACCAAGTAAAAAAGATGGATGGTGATGGATGGAAAGAAAGTGAAGAGGAAGAGCTTTAAGATGGAAAAAATTGGGGGACGAAGAAAAAAGAAGGCGACTAACGGGATTAGTAGGAGTTAATGGTACGGCAGCGTTTGATACCGTACTCTCAATACCAGAGGCAGATCGGATACTCTAGGGGCTCATAGTTATCGAGAGGCACTTCTGCAGTGCTCTGCTGCTCTTGCTCTAGGTATGGCATTGACGCCTATTCTTCGCCCAGCTCCTCTTATGTGTTTATCTGTGAACCCAATTGAGGTCCCTCTACCTTTCAAGGCCATCCTTTAACCTGTCCAATTCCTTTCCATTTGCTTCAAGGGTTGGAAGTGTCTGAACTGCGAATATGCTCTTTGGATCTACACTAGATTTTTCTAGATTGTCATGAATTCAACTGTCTCGCATGTAATCCGTAGACAGACAAGTGATGAAGGTACATTGCTATATAAGTGCTGTCACTTTTCAGGGACTTCCAAATGATTTGCGTCCGTCTCCATTACCTTGCATTACAATACAATACCATCCCGTCTCTCACCCAGTTTCTGGCATTGCCCTTGACCTTTGGCCCGAAGAACGAACGTTTCGACCGGGCGGTTGGCTTCTTGCTCCAGTTTGTAATTAACTACCGTAGCAACGGGCAACGCCGTTTCGCTTCTTAAGATCTCTTTGTCTTTGATGCCGTCAATCTCCTTTTCAAAGCCCACTAATGAGAATAGGTAAAGGTCCATGCTTGTCGTGCTGTACTGTGCTGTACATATTGTCTGGTAGTTAGATAAGACATGGAGCTCCTAGGACTGTGACTATTGGAAAGTGTGAAGGTACCATAGGTTAGGATAGCAAGGTACCTAGGTAGATCTCTTCTTGCAGAGTACTATCTGTAGCTCTAGGTAGGCCTTTGCTTTGGCCATACTCATGTTCTGTCATAACTAAACTCACTGTAAATGTTATCTATGTGATTATCTCTTATGATTAAGATTAGGTAGCTATCATCTTACCCGGACCACGAAGGTAGAAGATAAATTACCTTCTACTCAGCTCTTACCCAGGTAAGGTAGATGACTATCTGGTACCGAACTACCTCCCCTCTCTCCTCCCCCCGTCTACTTTCTTCCCCCCCAACTCTACTACTAATTATAACGTAGTTCCCATGTAATTAACGCCTTGAACCTATCTTGAATCGCCTCCTTTTAACCACCCTCCTCCCCCCCATCCCCCATCCTTCTCCCCCCGATTCTTTCCGTAATTACTACGTAGTAACCGTGGTAGTAGTAGTATTTCCCTCAACTTGCGCGCAATCCACTTACCATCACCCACTTTTCTCCGTTTCGATAAAATCAAAAAATTCACAAGAAGTTGTGGGAAAATTTTCTCAGCGAGTCAGGAATCAGGGATCGGCTTTGCTTGCGCCTTCACTTCGTCCGTCCTCCCGTTCTTATCAAATTTTCAATAACGCGGAGAACGTACCTAGTCACTAAGGTAATGGGAAATAGGGGGAGGGAGAGGAGGGTGATGATGATACTGTTAACCGTCTACTACTATGTGTACTGTATTGGAAACCTATGTACTCCGTAGGTACTCAACGAGATGAGATCTTGATGGAATTTTGCTGCATTTTTGGTTTTTGTATCAGATGTGATTGGCTCGTTTCATCCAACGGTACTCCGTATCTAGATTTCGATTGGATCTGTTGATCTGCCTTTATTTTCGGGGATTCTAACTCTGCGCGATCCAGGGTCAGTCTTGCGCGTGTGACAAAGACATCTCTCTCAACTAATACTTCCCTTCCCTTCCCGGCTTGCCCTTGTTAATCATCACGAGGATCAAGAAGCACATGCTCACTTTTCTCGCTACAGAGCCATGTTTTCCTTCTTTCAACTACACGGAAGGAGAAGTGAAACGTCATGAGCGATATATGGAAAGACTCATTCTAGTAGATGAGGGCGTGTGACTACATCCTTCAAGGAGGGCTGGTCTACCGTAGTACTTACCTCTCATCAGCCCTAGGTTATCGAATGCTTCCGAGAATTTACGAAAATATCTCTTGGGCGCAAAATGGCAATAGTAGGTAGGTACATAGCATCATCGTGGCTGTGAGAGCTGTGCGAATGAGGATGGTGGCGAGAGGGATGTTCTTTGCGAGGTTAGGTGCCTTTGCTATCACATTGGAAGTGGTGATATGATGCAGATGTGAAGATACGATGATCATTGTGTAGCATAATATATGAAAAGACAGTCGTTGATGAGAGAGGACAAAATGCTCTCTAAAGAGTCGACTCGACTCGGCAGGTAATCTATCTCGTGGCGTAGACTTGGTCTATGTGATGCCATCCAGATGTTTATATAAACCCTGATGTTGAACAATTCTGATATTATTACCATTGATAATCCTCGCCCGTGAACAACAGAAACCGACCGGACGTTTCCTCTCGGGTCGCAGTATCAACCTGTTCATGGACGAGCAGCATCAGTATCATACAACCTCACAGGTTCTCGGAGCGGAGCGCAATCTAGGTGACTACTTACGATCTTAACCAGTCCATTCACGCTGTCCTCGATTGATGTCTCTGCCTCTACAAATCCGAAGCGCACGGCCCCTGAATTGCCGAGCTCGGTCTTTACCCAGCCAGGATCGATGGGAACAGAGGTGATGTTGGGATGTTCAAGATGGATCTTCCTCATATACCAGTTGAGCATGCCCTTTGCCGGTCCATATGCGGCATTGGGCATCGCACGAAGGTGCATCCAGCCGATACTGGCGACCGAGGAGCTGATGGCGATGAACCGAGGGTTCTTGGCGCGCTCGAGGAGCGGGAGGACGGCCTGGAAGAGCAGCAGGGGTCCGAACGTGTTGATTTTGACATGTTCCATGATCTGATCCGTTGTCACGGTGGCCACTGTTGGGTAGATCCAGACTCCGCCCGCGTTGGCGATCACCACGTCGATATGGGTGAGCGAGTATTTAGTTTCGAGGGTGCGCACAGCATCCTTTGCATCCGTCTCCGACCTGTTATCGATCTTGACCAAAGTCAGAGTGGTTGATGGGTCCTTGGGGAGAGTTGAGAGTGACTTTGCATTTGGATGCTCCATGTCACGGACAGTAGCTATCACTGTGCAGGCTGGTCGCTGGAGGTAGCGGCTGACCAATTCACGGCCAATTCCTAAAAGGTTTCCATCTCAGCGACCTCTCTTTGCGCTTCTGGGAAAGGCCTTACCTCTTGTTGCTCCAGTGATCAGGTACACAGTGTTCTCGGCCGCCATTGTGTATTTATTTCCCTCGGCGAATCTCTGGAGAAAGCGATAGGAGAGGAGAGCAAAGAAGAAGAAAACGGATGAGAAGCAGATGAACAACCAACACCACCGGACCAAATCCAAACCCTTTATATACTGAAGGAAAAGACAATGGGAAATGACGAGATCCCTTTCCCAGTCCCAGGGGAAGGCCAAAGAGAGAGCATCCAGGCAGCTGGTAGCACATATATCGCGGTATATTAGTAATAATAGCAGAGGCATGTCAGAAGATAGGTGCAGTCCATCATATTTTGGAACACTTCGAAATCCCGTATTGAGAGTCCCAAGGCTCTTGCCTATCGGATTGAGTGATCCAGGTTGGCATCCTGGGGTTTTCTTTGACTCTAAGAGGTAATTCGAGGCTGAAAAGAGGTGAAATGTCAGAAAGTGATCAGTTAACATGGTTTGGCAAAGCGGCGAGGCGTCAGAATCTAGCGACAGATTTATTACTGATCTGCGGAACGCTTTTGTACCGCGACCATCCATTCTGTCAATCTGATCTATGAGATACAGACATTGATCATTATGAAAGCAATGGTTGTGATTGCTGTCGGCAGCATTAATCTCTGATCTTCAAAATACATGGAGCATATTATAGGCCTATAGCTCATCCACAGCAGGATCTTTGATCTCGAACAATCTCTCCACTAGGATTGCGTTGCTGTTAGATCTAACACTGCGACGGTCAATCATCCAATGAGATGACCTCTGGCTTGACCTTTGACTCTAACGGCTTATCCTTTCTAACATTATCCCTGGGAGCAGCCTCGGCGGCGTCATCGGCAACATCAATTCTGCTCCGCTTCGCGCTTCGATGTCCTGCAATGAAAGCCTCCGCGAGAGCTTTCTCATTAGCTACCTCTGAAGTGTTATTGGAACCACCTATATTCGTTTTGAGTTGCTGTATCTCAAGCTTGTCCTTTTCTGTCTTTCTTCGGAGGGTAAAATCGGTATCTCGAAGCTCCCGAATCACTTCCTTACTCTCTTCATTTTGTAGTCGAAGTTTGTTGATGCTATTTTTGAGATTTACGACTTCGTGCTGCGACCTTTCAAGCTCTGCTTTTAGACGTGTGGCTTCCAGGTCCTTATTTAGATCGGATTCTCGATCTTGTATCTCCGTCAAGGATTGCATGGTGCTTATACATGAGTACTTACGTCCTGAGCGCGTCTTGTGCTCATTTTCAGGAGCGTCTTTATCTCTAGTAAGGTCCTGTCTTGGTCGTAGCGACCCTCGCGACAATATGAAGTTGTCGGGAACTTTGGAAACGTCACCGAACATACGTTCAAGTAAGTCACGTTGTTGTTTTTCCGTATACAGATCATAGGTTAGCAACATCGTTTCTACGAACGAGGCCGGTAGAGGTTTGGCGTCGAAAGGTTTGACTCTTCCTGCCTCTTTGTCTATAAGCTCTTCTGCAAAGCGATTATAGCGACCTCTCTGTGATTTGAGCCGAGATGATTCATCCAAGATGTCGATGGCGGGTGTTGACGTCTGATTCCAAGATGCCCAATTTTTGTAGCACGTCTCGACAAAATGTCTGACTCTCTTGCGGCATATGAGGACGAAGACGGAATATATCTTATCGAATTTTTGCTCCCAGTTGTATCTGTCTTCATTGTCAAATCTCTGGAAATTGACCACCTCCTCTGTTCTCGCCCGGAGCTTGTAATCGCTACACCCCCTTTCCTTGTCCTCTTCAGACATACGGACTGCACTCAAGAGACCGTCCCACATGGGTTTATTATCTCCACTGTGGCCCGAGGACATCATGTTTCGGCTAAGCATATATCGTATGATGGTGAGCCGGGTCTCTTTCGGCAGGCTTTGGGATTTGAGCTCATCCGCATATGAGAACACAGAATCCGATAGTGTCAAGGTGAATGGTAGGAATATATTCCTTAGCATGTTCTCAAACTCCCACTGCATCGATGACATTTGAGTCATGAGTGAAATCTTGGGCGACTCCATGTTGAGACTAGGATTGGATAGCGTTGAGAAATTTGAAGATAATCAGCGTAGAACAGGACTTTGGAAGGAAATGTTCTTAATGCTGATCAGGTTGAGGAACAATATTTGAGGGAAAGATGCAAGAGATGACCAAGAATGACAGGTGAAATTCGCCTGCTAGTACAAGCCTCGAAAACCAAACTCGCAAGCTAGCTCATCGGAACTTCACCACACTGAGACGCGATGTAGGACACTGTAGGTGGTAGGAACCTAAACCAGATTCAAATCAATCCCACTCAGGGAAACAGTCGTGGTCGGTATTCATTCAAGTGGAACAACTGGTAGCAACGTTGTGGCACTCGTAGACATGCAATGAGTGCTGTGAGTCAATTTTCAGTGAGCCAACGCAAAGAGCACGCCGAGGTGGTCCTACTAATACTTGAAGACTTGATGCGGTGGTCGGAAGGTGGTAAGAGGTGATGAGAGAGTATAAGGAAGGACTGGATATGCTCTGTCCATAAAAAGTGTTGGGAGAGATGCTCGAATATGTTTGAAAGAGGAATGGAGAACGTTCAAGACTTCAGATCTGGGAAGAGGTATACGAAGATCGAGATGAATTAATAGTTCGTACAAACCGATATGTAAGGCTCACTCTCGAGTCATAATGATCTTGTAGAGTGATTTTGGTTTCTCAAGGTGCCTTGACACAGCTCCTTGACACCGATAGTGATGCAATTATAGGAGCCGAGAATTACTGTCTCCCAGCATTGAGCCGACAAACGCGGGAAGGGAAGAAGATGGTTGAAATGAGGTTGTCCACTCGCGAGATTGCCACATCCCTACCCCGCATGGACATGAGGTTGATCAGTAGGCAATATAGGCCTTTTATAGGCCTTTGACAGATGGTCGCATAAACGCAAGTTTTCACTGAACTAATAACTGGAAAGCATGAAGACAAGCGCACTAACTCCGGCAATGCTTCGTCTACCACAAAGAGAGATCCTCCCATTTATCCAGAAGGTAGTCCATACTGATCTGGCCTAGGTCCAGACTATACTGAGTCTCTTTATCTGACGCATAGTCGGTTTGTATAATTTGTCGTGCTTCTTGCGGGACAACGATTCCGTTCTTGTCTGCTGCTTCCAACAAAAGCTTTGATATCCCCTTGGCAACGCGGAACCGCTTCGATGCCGAACGGAGGGTGATGCTGAGGTCTATAAATGCCATATTGTTCTCCACTGGCTCCAGGTCCTCAAGTAATGCGAAAAGCGCAAGGGCGACCGGTTGTATGATGATGACAGGGAAATGATCAACGCCCCAATACCTGCATTGCAGATTCATCATCTGGCCAACAGAAACCGCAGCTGATACTGCAGCTGATTTCCACTGGGGACTCTCGTTTGACCCCGAGGTGGAGATGAGGGTTGGATTTCTGGAACGGCCGGCATCCGCTGCGGCAGCTTGCTTAGACAGGATGATGATCACCCAGGCGTGCATTGCGCTGATCAATGTTGTCAGTCGTCGCTGAACTCAAGCTGTTGAGGTAACTTACTGCAAAGCAATGACATGCGGCAATGCCCCATCGTGCAAGCGCATGCAGTCTGGCAATGTATTTGGCCAATGCCGTAATTCCTCGTATAATTCCAAGAAGTCGTTCATTGAGCGCGTAGATGCTGCGTCCCTCTGGAACAGATAGACTGCCTCCTCATGACAGGCCTTTTCTGCCAATGAAACCAATGCGTGATAGTGACAATCGGCATGGAACTTCTCGTGATGGGCGCGATATTCGGGATACGGTAACCAATTTGATTGATATGGTTGATCGTGTTTTGGCGCTGGTTTGCCACGATCTGGTCGGTCCAAGGCTTGAAATTTGGGATACCCTAAGAGAGTAAATGAATTCAGGGTGTAGATCGACCATACGAGACGATCTAGACAATGATCGACTTTGTCTAAGAGCTCTCTTGAAGGATTGTTGTCTTTTTCAAATCTCTTTCGCCATTTGGGCAAATCTTTGGCCTTGTATACCTGTAAGTAAAGAACCTGCGTTCCAATTTTATCTTGGCCATTCGTGTTCAAGCTGTAGCTGAAATGAGCGAGTGCAAATGAGACTGTTCAGAAGACACTTACTAAGTCCAATGCACGCCCATTGCCTGCACAACCGTCATCGACGTCACCCCCTTTTGGTCCTCGAGTAACCTCTTCCCTTCAGCATGGAACTTTTCACGTAGTTCAACCTTGGGCTCGATGTCGTTCGCACCCATCGTGTCAAGGAGCTTCACCTGTTAGTCAGACTCTCCAAAAAGGAATGAATCGAAGCCCACTTACACAGGCATCTGCTAGGATCATGTTGACTAGACATGGAGAGCAAAATGGCGTCGACAAGTCACCCGCCCGCATGGCCTCAAGGAATATACCCTCTTCAACCCAATGCCACCAGGGATGTGCCCACGTGAACCATAATGACATAAGATGTGAAACTAGGTCGTCATCATCTGTGACTGAAGTCCACGGTTTCGCAGGTACAGATATCGGCGGGTTCATTAAGTCCTGTATGCGCCCACTCGTAGACCGTCGCGCATGATGGGAAAATTCGGTGGTAACGGCTGGAGGTTGCTTGAACGGAGGATCGACATCCATCAAACTCTGATTTTCAATCAGGATCCGGTGTAGGTGAGCCTGTAGCTCCTCGCGCGGTGAGTAGCGTTTGATGATGTCAATAATGGATGAGACTTGGTCTGCATTCCCCACGCGAAGTGCTCTGACCAAGTCATCGAGTATTTGACGGTCGACTTCGAGGTCTTGAATTCTTCGTTTGAATGCTATCTTGCGCCGTCGGTCCAGATTCTCATCTTTGATGCACTCGGAGTCGTGTGAGCGACAGGCAGTACATGGTGTTTCATCGTCGCACTGCTCCACTGGTCAGTCGAATGCCATGAACATAGGCGATATGCTAGGTATGGATTCTCTGTACCTTCGATTTTCTTGCTTTACATGCAGAACACGCAGTCGTAGTCCTCCGGCGGGATGCCACGTCCAATGCCGATGCCCTGTCATCTAGTGAACTGACGGAGTGCGATGGTGCAAGAAGAGGCAGCTTTGGCCTATCATCCATTGTCGCCTGTGAAGTCTCGAGCATTTATACAGAAAGTCCAGCAGCATCGCTTCGTATACTCAACTTCTGTATATTCTGCAAAAGTACTATGTACTTTGCAATCAGAAATGAAGTGTTAAGGCCATGACGTATGGCCTAGTAGTCGGAGGCAAAGAGTAGTTGTGAGGGCACACAAAATCAGTACCAGGCTCAGTGACGTCAATCAGGGCAGGCGGCTCAATCGGATGAAGAATCCGACACGTAAATCCAAAGTAGCAGATTGTAATGCGGCATGAAATGCCCTGTTTCTAAACTTTCATCTGCAGCTTCGCTTTCATCGAGATTAATAAATCGATCATATTCATTGCGATCAGGTCACGATGTTGCCCGACGACGCCGAGCATAAATCCTGGCCAACCCACCGTCGACGTCAAGTAATTACAGTAGGTAGTTACTGTACCGCGCCAGGTAGCACCGCCCCCGGCTGCAAAATCCATGCGTGTCACGTCTCGACGCCCTACCAAGACCCTCGCCGTCCAGTCAGGGCAGAGTTATGCACTGGGAGGAGCCAGGGAGGAGATGCAGATCTCACTACGGCATACCTATGGGCAGTTTCGAAAGCTGGGTTGTGCCCAAAGTACTTCTCGGCTCTGGAGCATGCGAGCTCTGCACGTGCGTGAATGAGCCGAGACCGGTCACGCGACAAGGAGCATCTTGTAGCCGCAATGACTCCATGTCTTTACAAGATTGTGAAGGTCTAGAGAAGGTTCATCAGAGTTATATATTCTCCGTTGATTCTTCACTGCTCCGCTTTCCTGTGCAATTTGACCCCATGTGGGTGTCCAACCGGAGTATGTATCCGTTGATGGGATTGGGTCTATCGGAGCGTTCCAATCATAGCCCACGATCTACTTCTTCCTGGCCCGGGTCGTCGATGAAGATCCTGACGATAGCCACACTATTACGGTAGTTTTGCACTGGTCTGCAGATATCAAGCTCTACCGACGTGTGAAGTCTGCTAGCCTATGCATGATATGGAGGAGATCTCGGCCACAGCCATCCGATCCGACTCGCGAGATCTCTGCTAGTGAGATCGAAGCTGACTCGAATCCTACTAGAACTCTTTGATGGGTCTTCTTACTACGATGGCAACGAGCAATGCCACGACCAGACGGGTTTAGTATCTTCACAACGTTGTGGCATTCTGTAACAGATTATGTCTCCAGTCAACCCAGTATGGATCAGTGCGAGACGTATATGTAGTACAACACCAATCGATCACGTACTACATAGGTACATATGTCTTATATATGCCAGGTCGGTCGGTAAGAGCTGTTCCCCATATCCGCCAGACAGTGCGCTTTCGAGCCCTGTCAATGGATTAGTAATCGTGGTGGAGCCTAAGTGAAGAGCATCTCCTTCGACGACGACATTCAACGCAGACACACTAATTATTTCAGCGGCAGTCCTTGATGTAGTAGTGCCTTATGGTCTGATGATAAAGGACCAGAATACCTGACATACCTTATCCTATGGAACCTGCTAACTCCGATTGCTGGTATGGGGTGAAGGACGCTAAGAAAAGGAAGCAGTTGCAGGACCGATTAGCTCAGAGGGCTCGACGTACGTCTATTAACACTCATCTGGGACCCCATGTGGACTTACCGAGCTCTTATATTGCTGGCAGTAACATAAACGATGGCAGCTAACTCGGACCAGGAAAGAGGCTCGCTGAAGCAAAGAGACTCCCACAGGATGAGTCCACTAGCCTGAGACAAGATTCTACGCAAGCATCTGCATCATTACCAGACAGCACACCTTCTCTCGACCTCTCGATAACTACAAATGCCAAAACATGTGCCCAACCATCGAACTCAACCACCACAATGACTCTGCTAGGATGTCGGCCTCATTCTGCAGCAGCAGCCCCATCTCTGTCTTCCACCCTCGAATCGAACATGACCTCTCGGGCAAGTCCGACCGTCCAACAGGCTCTCTACCACAACGGTTTCCTCCTCGGCATCCCCTGTCTCCGCTCTTTACGGGCTCTCTCCCGACCTGCGTCTCCTTCCATTCCCCCATCTCTCCAGCCCACGCCGCTTCAACTCCGACTCGAACACTGCCTGTTCATCGACCGGTTCCCGTTTCCCTGCATGCGTGACAACATGATCGCGCTGATGGGTCTGATTGACCACGAGGAGTTTGTGGGCGACTTGTTTACGATCAGGAGTTTTGTTATCAGGGAAGGGGGGAAGAGTTGGGAACCGGGGGATTGGAGGATTGACAAGGAGTTTAGGAAGAAGTGGAACCATGTATTTTACGGGTTGACGGATATAAGAGATGTTGATGGACTTTCCTAGCGAAGAACAACAGCAATAATAATGACTGTAATGAACATGGCAATTGATCCGTAGTACAAAACTACGATTCTACTGCGACCTTCCTCTTCTTTGACCTTCTTTTCTTCTTCTTACCGCCCTCTCGGATGTCCACACCCCCATCTTCAGCATCGGCCTCTTCATTACCCCCATCGGCTGATTGGGCATCAGCCAGACGCTTAACAAAATCTTCATCCCTTGGACCTTCCTCTGTGCCGAATGTATCTTTCCTCCACTGCCTTAAACGAGCCTTCTTCCCTAGCTTCTTCTGATCCTTTTGCTTTTTTTCCGCGTCCCTGAAGCTTGCGAGCTTCTTCAGCCCGGCAAATTGATTGAGTTCGGTGTCGTCAGCCATCAAAATGTCGCGAGCTGTCAGCCCGTAACTGAGGGGAGAGGTCTCGCGGTACCGGAAGGCGCCAGCGGCTTTGGATCTCGAAATAAAGGGCATCTCAAGATCGAGCTGGCCGTCAACGATCTGTTCGATTTTCTGCCGCTCTTGACGTGCGACCTTCTTCTGTGCTGCTCGCTCCTTCTTGCGATCCTTGAGGGTCTTCTTCGTGACTTCACCATCGGCAAATGCATCTTCGTCGCCCTCAGAGAGACTGATCTCTGGCCTCTCTTCCTCTTCGAACTCGGGGACAAGGTCTTTAATATCGATGTCATCATCCCATTTTGGCTTCTTTGGCTTCTTCTTTTTCTTTTCCAATGTGGCGCTCTCGGGTTCTTCATCGCTAACTGCATCATCCGCAGCATAATATTCATCGTTGAAGTACTTTTGCATCTCTTCGTCCCACTTATTATCGTCCCAATCATTATTAAGAAATCTGGCCCAGTCCTTCTCATCCAACGGCTTGTGACCGATGCCCGCAGCGCGTTTGATACGTGTTAATTTGTCTTCCATCTCCTCAATCCGCAATTTCCGCAGACGAGCTTTATCTTCTGCAAGTTCCTGCTTGGCAGCTTCTTTCTTCTCTTTTTCCACGTCTCGTTTCTTCTGGCGAGCGCTTTTGTCCTCACGCCTGACAGAGTATTTGGCGGCAAGGTCGCGAGCGTGCGACATCAACTTCTCATTCGATTTTGTAGGGTCTTCGAACCTCAGATTGTATGCCTCTTCAAACTCCTCCGCCTTTCGATCCTCGTCGTCATCATCAGATTCGAAAGGATGCAGATTTGATCTATCGGGTGCCGCCCATGCTCGAGAGGACATAAAATTGGACAGGAAAGTCTCGGGATCTTTGTCCGCATTGTCTACATCGAGTTGAACCACAGATTTTCGTTCTTTCTTCGGCCTCTCTTTGGTTTTGAGAAAGCCATCATCGCTACCAGCCTCCGAGGCTTCATCAGAGTCTGCATCCGACCCAGCAGCGGCTCGAATCTCTTTGACAATAGAAGCCTTCAAATATGCTTGTTCCTGCTCGTAGGTTATGGGCTTGTTCTCGTCATCCTCTTCTATTCCGTTTGCGCTCTTCAAGAGGTTCTCACGGTGGTAGTCTCGTAAGGTCATGGGTTTCTCCTTCTCACCAGTCGTGGGGTTTCCGTTCACTTCGTCGAGCTGGGTGTAGAAGTTAACGGATGGGTCGTACACACGAGGGTCCTTTGATTTGATAGCGTTCAAGGTAGCAGCGATTTCCGCATCCAGTGCTTCAGTCACAAGTTCGGCTTCGCTATCTTCTTCCTCATCATCGGATGAAGATTCTTCTGGAGACTCGCCCTGTGAGCCGTCATTTCCGGACCTCTTTCGCTTTTTGGATGATGAACTGAATTTGTCTTCCACTATATCACCTATATCAGCATATAATAGAGAGACGGCATGGAGTATTTCATACGTCGCCTCAGTTCTTCTCGCTTCTTGTTGTATTCCAAGCGCTTGGCATATTCTTCATTGATCTTGAAGTCTCCATTGGAGATAGTGACACCGCCGCCGTCGCTCTCCGACCCACTGTCTTCTAGGAGCCTTACCATAGCTAGGATGCAGATGGTGTCTGTGACCGTAGTTGTAGTCCTGTCTGGAACAGAAAGGCCTGTGATTGACAGACGATACAAAAATTTGGGTGGAGAGCCATTGATTTTCGCAGGGTCCGATACGAAACTTCGATTTTCCGTCCCACATCATTAGGTACTGTACTGTACTACGTAGTATTCATTGGCTGCATACACCGAGACACCGAGACACCTCGAGCGTCTTTGAACGCCTGAACGGGGAAGCTTCCTGAGACACGCGACTGCGGCTCATATATGCCGTCACAGCAACACAGAACTCCTATACCAACGCCAACGCCAACGACACACTTCATACACCATCTCCATCGCTTACCTTTGAAGTGTTCATATATTCTATATCTCATTGACATACCTGGAGCAGTTCAGAATTGATTTTATTCGGGATTTCCTCGGTCAACACCCAATCGCTATGTGCACTCTCATGACCGCTTGATATCTAGCTACTCAGCGCCCGAGTCCAGAGAGCCGGCGCTGTCTGTCATAATGTCTAATTCTCAGCCACCTCTGGCCCAAGTTGGGAAACTCATCAATCTCATGTACGTGTTGTGCTACCCCGCGTCTGGCGCATACTGACGCAGACCATAGACCAGTGGGACTGAAGGAAGCTGCCCTCGACTCCCCAACCTTCCGTGCAACATCGCTTCATTTCGGCGATCAAGTTGACCTAGTTGAGAAATGGCTTGATGATTTCATGAGATCGGCAATAAGGGTTGTTGGAGAGGCGGGGGCGTTAGAGACAGTATTGAGCAGCTTTATGTCTCATGCAATGGTCCCGATGAATGCCTCCGAAGCCATTATAGATCACGATTACACCTTACTCGCCATGAAAAAGTATGGAGACGGTGCTAGGGATTACTGGGCAAGCACATTGGGTGTACTCAAGAAGCTCAATACATCGGTCATTGACCCGATCAAGTCTTTCATGAGTAACGACCTAAAAGCTTTCAAAGATGCGCGTAGGACATTTGAGAACAATCAAAGATATTACGACAACGTGCAGAACCGATACCTGTCACAAAGCAAAACGAAAGAACCATCTGCGCTCCGAGAAGATGCCTTTCAACTCCACGAAGCTCGGAAGGCTTATCTCAAAGCCTCTATGGATTTGTGCGTCTTCGCACCGCAGTTACGGACGGCTTTAGACAAAATGATGGTACAGGTCTTTTTTGATCAATGGCGGGAGATGAAAACTTCTCGAGAGAACAGCGTCACCGCCCTCTCTCGCAGTGCGCAAGAGATGGATCGAGTAAGGGGCTGGACCCGGGAAATGGAGAGTAGCGAAAAGGCGTTCAAGCGAGAGTTGCAAAGCGCCAGGAGACAACTCGAAGAGACTGCTGAAGTTGCTACAAGGCCATCCAGAGAGTTAGATGATTACCAAGTTTCGGTAACGTCTTATTTAGGCGCTGCAGCCCTGAGCTTGAAATCGCCTGAGGGTGGCCTTGATAAATATGAGAAGCAAGGTTGGCTAAATCTGAAAACATACACAGGTAAACCGTCGCGCACAGTTTGGGTCCGGAGATGGGCGTTTGTCAAGAATGGTATCTTTAGCTGGTTGGTCCAAGGATCGCGTTCCGGTGGCGTCGAGGAGACGGAACGAATTGGTGTCCTGCTTTGCAATGTGCGGCCTGCCGGTCAAGAAGAAAGGCGATTTTGTTTTGAGATCAAGACCAAGAAGCACGCCATGATGGTCCAAGCCGAAACGCAGACTGAACTATCAGAATGGCTGAGTGTCTTTGACGCTGCCAAACAGAGGGCATTGGATGACCCTGCATCAACGGATGCGCTATTGCCTGGCAAGACAGAGATCAGTACAGATCCCGCCTTCTCTATTTCGCCTCCACCAGTGCCAGAGTTTGCTGCCACTTTCAATGAATCTCTCAGCCCAGGTGCCAATGAAGAGAGCCACAATATCGAGCGCAGTTCAACATTACCCGTTCCTGGCAATGACGTGAGCAGAGAGAGCATCGACGTCGTTCCTACATCCAGACGCTCTACCATGCTGGATAGAGAAGATGGTACCAGGGACCATGCATCGAGGATCATCTCGAAGCTTGACCTGCATCGCAAGGGCGTTAATGGGCCTTCGGCTACTCCTTCATCTGCGACGCCCGCGCCTGGTGGCATCGCTAGTCTGATTGCCGCCAGCCATGGAGTCATGCCGATAAGCCCTGGTGTACCAACGAGGGGCCCTGATCTGGATCCGCCAAAGCCGAAGACGAACTTCACCCTTGCTCTGAGAGATATGCCTCCGAACAGTCTGGCCCCCTCCACATTGGCCAATCCTCCTGCTCCCACCAACTTGAGCAAAGCTGCAGTAATAGTTAGTGGGGAACGGGGAATAGGCGTTGGCACAACGGGAGGCATGCCTGGCGGGATGTTGGCTAATCTTTGGGGAAGCTCCAATTGGGGTTTCGTAAATCGCCTTGAACGCGGCGAAGTGAAACCACAAGAGCTCAGGCCTTCGACATCGCCTTCTCTGGCGCCTTCCCGGCCCGGCTCTCCTTCTAAAGGGCGTGTCATGTCTCTCATGAAAGAAGCTTCGCATGCACCATCATCCTCTACAACTGACCTCCCAACCGATTTGCCTACAGGTGCTTCGGCACCGGGAAGGGTCCGCCACCGGCAGACGATTAGTCTCGATGGCGACGCTGCTAGGTTTCAACGGGCCGTGATTGCTCCCCAAGAGTTTCCCAACTACTATCCCTTGCAGCTGAAAACACAAGATGCACAGTTCCGTCTGTTATTTCCAAATGTCAAGAGGGAGGAGAAGCTAGTGCTCGTATTCAGAGCCACATGGAATCCAAACGATCAACAAGAATTCCCTGGTCGGACATATGTTACCATGAACGATATATACTTCTACAGCAATCATCTGGGCCTCGTTCTGACCACAAGCGTCACTTTAGCGTCAATTGAAGAAGTGACGGCCGCTCCTGGACGTGATTGCGATTTTTTGTTTCTGCACTTTAGGAAAGCCAAGGATGGTCAGCCAACTCGACTTACCATCAAGACCTTCTTGGAGAATCTCAAGTTGTTGCAGATGCGGTTGAATTTCCTTGTGCGTAACAGCGAGGCTGATGAACCGATGAGAATCGAAGAGGTGATCAAGGCTTTGATCCAGCTGGAGTCTGAGGCTCCCCACAGAAGTCCCAGTATGGAGAGCTGGGAAGATGTGTCTCCAAATACCCCAATGGACGAATATGGCAGGACTCGTTCGTCAAGGGCTCCCACGGATTTGAAGGCGCCAGTGAGGGTTGACCATACCTTAGACAGCTACGGTGGACGAGCGGGCCAAGGCAAAGAAGCTGCCAAGTTCAAGCTTCCAGCTCAGCCGGTCGAGTATGTGCCAGCGGGAAACCTTCATTTGGCTGCAGAGAAGATATTCGAAATTAGTCCCAAGGCTCTATTCCACGTCCTCTTCGGTGACAAGAGCGCTGTATGGCAGCTCCTCCATCATGAGAGACATGCGCAGGACATCAGACAAGGACCGTGGATAAGTCTTGAAAACGGCCACTACCGCCGTGAATTCGAGTATGTTGTTGACGCTACGGATCTTCTCGGTCGATCGCAGAAGGTTGACGTTCGTGATTATCAAATCGTGGATGTACTTAATGACCATCTCTGCTATGTCATCACGGACAAACGAACAGCGTGGCATCTTCCGTACAAGAGAAACTTCCGCCTAGTCAGCAAGCTCGTTATCACGCATGTGGCGAAGTCGAGGAGCAAGCTTGCGATCTTCAACAAAGTTGAGTGGTTGCACGATCCGCTTTTCCTCAAAGGCGTCATAACATCTCAAGCAATGAACGACCTCGAGCTGGCGGCACTCGATACTGTTGATCTTCTCACAGACCAAGTACGACGTCTAGGTCCATATGCTCGTACGCGAAGAGCAATTCAAATATTTGGAACCATTGGTCAATCAACATCTACCATGCAATTCACTGCTAGCGACTCGACCAATTTTATGAATGTGGAGATGCGACAGATACCTCAGCAAAGGACCCTCGCCACTCTCCTTTTCCAGACACTCGCCAGTTTCGCCCAAAGTGCCATCACAACTATTCTACTTTCGACCGGAGGCCTCATGAAGTGGCTGTGGCACACGTTCAGTGCAAATCGCATTATCCTCCTGATACTATTCTTGAGCGTTTTAACCAACGCATTTTATACCAGTCGTGATCGTATGGAATGGTGGCACGAGCGGAAGGCTGTCAAATACATGCAGAGGATGGGCATTCAACCCAATAACGTGATGACGAAAGTTGTGCTTACCAAAGATATCGAGGACCTTATTGCACCTGACGTATCTTCTGCCGACACTTTCCATCTCAACGCTACAGCAGCTGACTCTGTTGAGGACCTTTGTTTCAATACATTTTACGAAGAGACTGCCAACCTAGGTACCGATGATGTTGCCATATCAACCCATTTTACTCATCCCTCGCGATCTTCTCGTTCAGCTTCCGCTCTCAAGATCCAGCAGACGCGACGCAGGTTAGGGTCTTACCGTCATGACCTCCTCGTCGCCATGAGGGTCGTCAACAGTATTGAGAAGGAGGTTCTGGTCGGGGAGTGGGAGAAATGGACTCGGGAAGAAGTGAGACGATGCGAGACAGTAAGGGGTCTGATCGCAAGAGGGAAAGACAAGGAGGGCGATGAAATGAGAGAGAATTTTCTGCAGTATTGTGGCAGCTGCGAGAGAGCTGAAAAACGCATTGGAGCAGGCATGGAGTAAAGAATGCATGCATGAAGCCCTGTGAGCGATTTTGATTATCTGAGCTGGTGCTCGGAACGTTTGCCTTATGAGATACCCAATATGCACCATCATATGAATGAAACGAATATCACATCTCTATTAGAATCTGAGGAATCCTTTGGCTTTTGTGTCTTAATCTCCGTAAAGAAAAAGACGAGAACTTTGCATTGGTGCTTTCTGTCAACCCAACTTTTGTGGGTGACCGCAGTCAAAACTTTTGGTGATATAAATACATGAACTTTTCCCTTGTCCTGCCTGTCATTGAAGAAACAAAATTGCAAAAAACACACACACACACACACACACAAGAAAATCAAAAGAAAGCACACTTGTAACACTGTAATCATGGTGATCGTCAAACCAAACGCAAGCGCACCGATCAACGACTACGACAACAACAGCAACGAGGAGGGAAGATGAAGACGGGTATGGACGACAGCAGCAAATGAGAAAAGAAAAAGGAAAAAGGGAAAAAGGAAAAGAGCAACTGAACGATTGGATCCCCGGGCGCTAATAAAAGCAGCCATCAACGGACCCAAAACCCCAGAAACTCGATTTTCCTTTTTCCCTCCCCCCCCTTTCCTCCCATCTGCTTTTGTCGAGGCATACTCGCCGTCAAACACCAACACAACCAAGCGCCGCCATTGTTGCTATCCATCGCTGTCGAAAGAGGGGGTTGAAAGGGCGGCTAAGGTTTTGTTGTAGTTGACGAATCACCCGCCGATGCCGGCCTATCTACCGCCTGACGGACCAGGACGAACACCAGAACCAGAACCAGAAGGAGAAGGGCCAGGAGGGGGTGGGGTGCCGAATTTGGCCGCCTGAGCCGCCTTCTTCGCCTGGACGACTCTTCCACCACGCTTGCCCCGCGGCTTGCGAGGTTTGGCTCCCTCCTGGGTTGTGTTGACGTCAGCGCCTTCAGGGGTCGCCGACGTTCCCTCCTCCTCCTCCTCTTCTTCCTCCTCCTCGTCCTCCACCACCGCCGCCGCTGTTGCTTGGGCAGCTGGTATTCCAGCTACTACCCATTTCGTCTCTATTGACACAGCGGTTAGTGATTAACTTCTTGAATGGGAGACGGTTGGACTAGACTTACTTGGCTTTGGAGACGCCTCCGACGGCGCACTTGCCCACCTGCTCTGCTGAGGCGTCGTAGATCCCAGCGCCGCCATCGCTCGACGAACCGCAGCGTCGTTGGGACGCGCAGGTTCAGCCAAGACGACGGCCTTTGGGGCAGCTGGGGCCTCGGTCTTGATGTCTTTGGCTGGCTCTGGCTTGACATCGTTCTTGGCAGGGGCAGGGGCAGGAGCAGGAGCACGGGCGTGCTTGCCATCGGAAGGTGCTCCCTTGTCCTTCTTCTCATCATCATCCTTCTTCTTGAGGATGTTGGCGTGATCAGCGCCGGAGAGGATCGAGTGGAGCTCGTCTCTGTTGCGACGATGGCGTTGGCGGATGTTGTCCCACATCCCCCATTTCTCGATCTCGAATTGCTCCTTGGCCTCACCGACACTCTGCCACATCTTGTCCTTGAGGACACCAAAGTCTTGGAAGCGCTTCATCTCGTTGGCTGAGATTTCCTTCAGCTTCGCATCGAGAGCTTGCTTCTGCTCTTTGACTTCGGTGGACGTTGGTGTTGGCGCAGATTTGATCGCAGCCGTAACTTTGGTGTCGATGGTTTCGAGGAGTTTCTGATCGTACTCCTTCATGGCCTTATCGAGGGCTTCGGAGACTCGTTGTTGAATGATGGTATCGAGATGTTTCTCGACACCAGCGACCTTCTCATTCAGGGCGCCTTGCTTTTCCAACACTTCCTTGAGTTCTCTGTCAAATCTTTCAACGCTCTTGAAGATCTCATTGTAGGACTTCATGAGGGTGGAGATGTCCCTATTGAAATAATAATGGCTGCCTTTGAACTCGTCGATCTGATTCCCAAATGAGTCGAGACGTTGTTTGACTTCGTTGTCGAGCCAAGTAAACTTGGCTTGACTAGAAGCTGTGTGGTCTTCGATACTCTGCGAAAGGACCAGATTCATGTCTTTTGACTGCTTAATGTCACTTCCAAGCCAAGTAAACTTGGCCTGGGTGGCAGCAGTGTCCTTTTCGACGGTGTCAAGTCGGGAGTTCAGTGCTTCTGTATTCGAGCTGATGACTGTGAACCGAGGTTCGAGGCTGGCGAGCTTGTCCTTCAGAGATGAGAACTGGTCGGACAGCTTTGAGAAAATGCCTTTGGTGTCATGCTCGTGAGATGCAATTTTGGCGTTGAGAAGGGAGACATCGGAGTTTAGAGATGAGATTTGATCGGTCAATTTGGCAGCGACTTCTTCTGAGTCGCGCTCCCTTGATCCGACCTCGTTGGTGAGACGAGCCATGTCATGCTCCATTGTGGAGAACTTTGTCGTCAACTGAGCCATGGTTTCTTTGGTGCCATGCTCGTCAGATCCGTTTCGATGGTCCATTTTGGCCACGACGGTCTTCAGAGAAGAGAATTGATCAGTCAAACCAGAGATGATACCTTTGACTTCATGGTCGCCGGTTGCCAACTTACTCTTGAGCAGCATCATATCACACTTCACGGATTCAAGGCTATTTCGAAGGTCTGCAAGCCAGGTGGCGCTCCCTTCGGAAACAGTTGAGGTTTGATGAAATCCGGTGTTGAAGTGTTTTGCGCTCAGAGAAGTTGGACGATCACCAAAGAGACTTTTCAATTCCATTGCAATGCCGAAGCAAAGCAAAGACACCAAGCAGAAGACGGCAAGAAAGGCGTATGTCAGGAGAAATTTGAGAAGCAGGTCGCTCTCAGAGAAAGACTGGAGGAGCTAAAGTTTGTCAGCGTCAACGTCACAACAAAAGTGAGATAGCAGCATGTGAGAGAGACTTACGAGGACACCAGTAGATTGAGTTGGCGATGCCATGGTTGGCAAAGCTTGCTCGAGGAAGACTGGGGGGGCGGAAACGACAGGAGAGGGCGTGTCAAGGGATGTAATATTGAATCCCAGAGGATTCAAATAACCAGCCGGTGCAGATATTTCTGCACCGAGCAAGGAGAACAGCAACGACCCATACATAAAGGCTTGCACCCTAAGTGCATCCACGAAGGCTTCCATTTCGCTCTGGTTTCAGAGCGACGACGGCAGATGGTGAACTGTTTGAGAGTATTGTGTCAGCGTACTTGTAGAGAGAGAGAGAGAGATTGAGAGCTAGGCAATGAGGCACTTACAAAAGGGTTTGCAGGATGTTGTTGAAGTGAAAAGAAAAGAAGAAGAAGGAGGAGAGAAGAGAGGAGGATTTGTGAGATGGTTTAAATGTTGTTGTTGTGGGAAGAGAAAAGTTGAGTGTCGCGTAACGTAAACAGGCAACGCAGGAGATTGACAAAAGGTGAAGACTCAAAAATGAGTGACTCACGGACCGTTTTGGAAAGCTACGGAAACAGTATTTCCTGGTGACTGCATAGAGAGATTCGCTCAAGTGAAGCTTGATGCAACAGGAGCATATGTATGTACCTATCTTACTAAGTATCTGCCTGTTGTTTCTCTTATTGTTCGTAACTCGCTTTATCCTTTGTCTGCACTGCGCTGCTTTCTTTGCTTCTGTCTAGGCTACATTGTATCATATCAAAAAGCGTCACCTTGTCCTATCTTTCATGTCGCCTTCTCACCTCACTTCACCTCACCCAATATGGGTGTTTCATTCTGAGACCTCAGTGGTGAAGCCTGAGGAGAGAAGCCATCCTCCTGGGAAGGAAACCAGGGAAGAGGTTCTGCTGAACCTGGCATACTACCTGTACCATGGCTATCAATGTACATCTGTTTAGTAGGTATCATGCTGCTTCGCACATATGAGCTCAATGTCAATCTGAGAGTGTAGTCTGAAAAAGAATGATATCCATCTCGGGTCAATGTCGGACACTGGCCTTGGCGCCAAGAATATATACTTCCTCTCACTTTAGGCTGAGTATACTGAATTACATGTTTACAACTATGTGCGTACCTACTACGTACGCAATCTTCACGCAAGATTGTGGTTATTGGATTGCGCATTCAATTTTCTATTGGGATATGAGAGACTGAAAGCGATCTACGAAAGAGCCAAATAGTGCTTAAAAATCTCTGAAGTTGACTGGTAACGATCGAGTATGCTGGAAATCGTCAACGTCGACTAGCTGACGATCTCACTGGCTGGGCCATCACGACTGTAGTCATCGTCATCGCTGACTTCCCCACGCAGTTGCCACCATTCTCTATGTCGGTGATGGCAACTGCCAGGTATGACTTCTTAGGCTCTTATCCTGGATGAGCGTGAACTCCCTGTCGTCTCCGTTGTTTCCGATCTGAGTCCCCATATTTCTCCATGAGTGCTGCTATATTCCTTTGTGCCGGCCACACAACGAGCTGCTAGACTTGAGCTGAGAAGATGCATTGAATATAGTATATATAGGAGATGGGCCCCGCTCATGAATTGAGAAACGTATACCCTGAGGGGATCTCGTTTTGTGTCAGACACGCCGAGTGCTTTGTAGATTGATGCTATTGGAATTAGACGACATATGAACGACCGTGGATAGCAACATGTATGCGATATGTATGCTGAAGTCGAAGTTCTATACTTTCGTATCGCGTAGTTGTGGGATGTCGGGCTTCGTCTGGAAGGGATCAACTGGCGAAGCTAATGTAATCACACCCAGTCAAGGTAGTCATGCACTGTCACAAGTCTCTATAATACCAGCGTCTCTATATATCCTTGCTGCTTCTATTTGTCTACTTCTCAGGTCGTCTGTCAAATCACTGCTCCCCTGAACTAGTTGATGACGTCAAGGAAGGAGCGGACCAAACAGAGTGCATCTTCGTACCTTCCATCAGGCTGAGATTTTTCCTCTAGACCTCTTAACAGTCGAAGGCCAGACAAAGCACCAATGATTGGTCGCCATGATGAAGGGTTGTCTGGTATATATAAGCGCTACCAAGCGAATGCTTCACCTGTATGGACCTGAACTTCTGGGAAGATCTATGAGGGCACTCGCTGGAAATATTTTGTGTCTCAAGAGGAAGCAAGCAGGATTCTAGACGAAGGGTGGACAACTAACGTCGACGTGCGCTTCTCGCTCCTTGACTACCAGACATGAAGTTAAGAGGTCATTTCATCCTCCGTGGTGCATACTCCTCTGACGCTCTCAAGCAGCTTAGCTTCCTCTTCGTGTCATTGCTATCCAATCTGTGTGGAGAGTCTTCTGACATTAACGACCCAATTACAAAGTCCAACGCCTGACAACACAGACATCATGCTGTTTCAACTATTTCTTCGGTACACCTTTGGAAAGCTCATCGACTACTTTCACCGGGGTTTGAAACTTCGCATTTTGCTGTTGATTGGACCAGTGGTGATACGAATGCGGGCAGTGGCCGGTATCCTTCTACTCGTGCAAGTGCCCTCGATGAAACGTGAGAGACCGGCAACTCCTGAACTGTCCAATGGTGAGATATTGTTGACTTGATCAATCATGGCCTCAAACCCTTGAAGCTCTTGTCGGATCTCCTGCCTGAGGACTCGCCGAAAGTCTTCCATGTCTCGTATGGTTTCTTGATGCATTCTCCTTATCTGTTCCTGGCTCTCCAAAAGCTGCCGGAGAAGCTGCCGTGCCTCTTTCGATGCGTCGGTACCTTGAGTCTGGTTTGTGCTGCTCTTATCATGCCTCTTCGTTGTGACGAATGACTTAGTCCACGATAGCTTGCGAACAGTCTTGAAGAGACTCAATATCCAAATGAACGTACAGAGAAAGACCGAGGATTGGGCGAAATGCTTCACCCAAGGGTGTTTTGCCAGTGTATTGAGCACAGCGAGAACTTCGAACATCAACATTGCCGCTGATTGATTGTCCAGCTTGCCATCTCTGACTCTGCACTTTGCGTTTACCGCAACAGGTATGAAGCCTCCCGCGCCGAAGAGCAGCCACGAAAGCATAGTACCCCGCGGGCAATGCAGTACGAGGATAGAGAGCACGGCTAATATTACAACTGCAACAGCCTGACGCATATCATCCGAAGCTGGAAGTCAGAGAAACCAAGGGAGGACACAATTGAGTTGTACGTGATAAAAATATTGTCTGGACTCTGCGGAAGGAGACTGAGAGGGAAGGTTCACATCATGTATGAAGCATCCGCCAGAGGTCTTCATGGAATTTTCGGGCGCTAACTGCGTTGCACAGCTATTACTGCCATTGATGCATGCAAGCTGCCCAATTTCCACAACTGGGTGTGACAACAGCACCTATCCCGCTCTCAACCACGATCCCCTGTCCGACGAATGGGAGTCTCTGATAGGGTCTTGGGCAGCATAAGCTCTTGTCCTACATTCACCTTCAACCTTCTTCCAAGTTTCTACACGAAGGAAAGTGGTTGTTCTCTTGGTACGTCTGGACTGCTGCACATAGGGAAGCGGTGAACGCTAAGGATAGCAATACGTGGTATTGGGTGAGTTCACGCCAGTCTCGCCTCACCTCCACAGCACAAAGGACCCTGCATGATGTTGGTGGGAAAACATGGTGACAGCTTCCACGGATTATATGTCTATCTCTAACTATCGCATGTGACTCTGCACAGACGATGCATGTGCACATTCGATCGAGGCCCGAGAAAATCCTTCCCCGACGGAATCTACCCCTTAATAAGGCAATACCACGAACGACATCCATCCAATCACCATGTCCAAACTGTGAGCAACCACCAGCTTACGATCCCACTACTGCGTCAGTATGGATCTTCAGTCCATCGATCACACAGTCAAGATCCAACGACATGGTTTGGAAGGCTAGATGCATTGGATACTGTCAAGTTGCGGTAGCACAGGAAACGCCGATCATTTCCATCAGCGAACAGGAAAGAGGCCTAGATCCGACCTACATGGCTGACCCCGGTACACCTGAGACGCCTCTGTCTGGAGGATCAGCACATGCATCGGAAAGCAGCATCCTAGCTTTCCGAAAACTAGACCGCCCTTTATCGTTTCTCGGGAAGCCAAGCCAGCCAAGCAGGGGTGGCGTTCACCGCGCCCAAATCCCCGAGCACTATGATGCATTATCCTTACGACCTACCCTCTACGTATCACTTGCAAACAGAATGCGCACACGATCCTTTGAAACTATTCCACAACCAAACATCTCCCGTCAAATACTACCTAGAACCTAGGTTCTTGCAATGTTCCACGTCATGTGGATGCTGACAAATGCATAGCAGCATAGCCAATGCTTGATATCGCAGTGTATACTCCACCATAACTCCCCGTCCCTCGCCTATCCCATTCACATAAGACCGTAACTCTATGATAGCAGTCATCTCCCAGCAACTTGGTTATTCCCGCTTATCTTCTCGTCTCTAACATAGACCGAACCAATCAAAAGAGACTAATCGAGTGCGTAGGACATATAAGAAGATTTCGGTAGCGAGATATGATACGGGATATAACAACTTCTCATCCCCCTCTTCTCTTCTTCCCGGGTTTCAGGTTAGTATCCATCCGGCAATAGTAGTAGTAGTAGTTAGTTAGACAGTTAGGTATGGTGCTCTGTGATGTTAAAATCGGTTTTATCGAGGAATCAAGGCGCATGGGGACGGGGGAGGTAATGGACGTTAAGTGTGTTTGTTTGGTAAAGGAAAGAGAGTTATCTACACATAGGAAGGAAAGAATTCCATTCGAATGAGAATTGTTGTGGCGAGCGATGTAACTTCTGTGTCATGAAGCTTTTAGATTGAAAGTTGAGTTCTGTGACATGGAATACCAAGAGGAAGATTCTGGGATGGAGGAATTTTGGTTTCTGTTTGGTCTTGGTCTAAATATCGATGCATAACAACAAGACAAAAATACAGAGAAAAAAATCCCAAAGGAAGAAACAGACCAGCAGACAGACACACAGACACACAATACAAGACAGAACCATAGAGAAAAATTTCAGAAAAAGAAAAAAAGCAAACGGACAGACCAACACACAGACAACGAAGCCAGCTGCCAAAATTACAAAAACATAGAGAAACAGAAACAAAATATGGCAGTGGTGTCTTCGTTGTCCTCGCCCCTTTCCCTTTCCTTCCTTCCATCCATCCATCCACCCATCCATCAATGTTTCCTTCCTCCCGACCACTCCTCTGTCCTTTCTACCATCCGGCCATCCAAGTCTGATACAGGTCGCTCTAGAAGCAGTGACACACACACAAATAGTGCTTGATCTAAGAAGAGAATTCGGCGCGATCATCATAAAAGAATACCCGAGAAAGCGCGCTGGGTTTCCCGGTTAAGGAAAATCCTGCAAGCGACAAACACGGGACATTCTTTATATGATTTCACGCAAAGCCAAAGTTCTTTCCGAGATCGGAGACACTTTTGTCTTGCAGGGGGAGAGAGAGATGCTTGAAGATTTACTCTTCCCCCGTGTTCTGCATCAGGTTGAACCACCGACGTCACCGGAACTACCACCAGCACTACCACCGGCAGCCGATTGCTCATAGTAGAGCCTTCTCTCCCTCTTTCCTTGGACCCTCTTTCCGGCCCGAGTGCCCCTGGGCTTCTTCTTCTTCATGCCACCGTCCTCACCGTCGACGGCGCCGTCCTCCTGTGGTGGATTGGCAGGCAGGGGAGGCGCGTCGACGTTGGATGAGGAATCCTCATCCACGGACGGGGCAGCGGCTGAAGCGTCAGACGAGGGGACCGGGTTCCTTGGCGTGGTCGGCACGCTTCCGGAAGGAGAGGGACCAGGCGGGGAAGAGACGAGTTCGGAGCGGAGGCGGTTGATGGAGTCGGTGACGCGGGACTCGGAGGCGCGGAGGTGGGTGTCGACCTCTTTCATGAGGATCTCGCGATCCACCTTCTCGTCGGCGCTGGAGGAAGACGGAGCAGCCAATTGTGACGAGAAGTATGGGGCAAGAGCCTCGTGAACGGATCGATCACCGGACAAAAGGAGGTCCAACAAAGCCTCCTTGATGAGGTCTTTGCTAACAGCCACGTGAGCACCAGAGTCTGCCGCCTTGGAGGAGGCTACAAGGTCGTCGAGGGTTGCTGGTGCCGCTGTCTCGGATTGATGGTCGACGAGGGCACCCGATGATTCCTTGGCAGCTCTGGCGCAGGCACCGAAGATCTTGGTTATGCGCTTACCCATGAGCCACATGATGTACAGGGCAATGCATGGAGCCACATAAGCTGAGAGGTAGTAGACAAGTCCCTTAAGGAGAGGGTGAAATGACACTACATCAGCTGGTGTTGCCGCTTCGGTGACCGCGTGACTTGGCAGGAGGAGGACGTTGTTGACAGGAGACGAAGTTGACAGGACCGTTTCGCTTGGTAAGCCTTTTGGGTGGTAACTGAGGGTTGGCAGGCTGGTGAAGGTTTCTTGGACCTTGTCGTAGAAGAGCAAAGCGACCCAAGGCGAAATCATGATGGTGATGCAGCTGACAACTTCGAATAGAGATTGGAACGACATTTTGGCGAGTTATGAGAGTTGTTTAAGGAATTGTGACTCGGATTCCGTAAGATAGAGAATTTGAGGGTGAGGTTGTTGCTTTCGAAGTATACTTCGAAAGACAGTTGAGAGATGAGGAGATGTTCGGGTCAGAGCTATCAAGAGTTTCTTTTGACTCTTTTCAGGATATGCTCTGGTGGAATGAAATTGTTCAAGGATTGTTATTGACTCAGACGCTGTAGAATCGAGAATTGTGATGAAGTTCGAATTCTGAGTCAAGTGAGAGATATTAAGAGTTTCTTTGACTCTTTTCAGAATTCTCCGGTGATATGAAGTTTTCAAAAGAATCTTGATTGACTCAGACGCTGTGTTTCAGAGATTTGTAGTTGAGACTCGAAGATTCTTAAAGGGTTGTAACACAGACGCTGTGTTTCAGAGATTTGTAGTTGAGACTCGAAGATTCTTAAAGGGTTGTAACACAGACGCTGTAGGATTGAGAATTGTTTGTGGTTGATATTGAGAAGAAGAGAGAAAAGTTAAGATAGAGAAGTGAGATGATCAAACTGCGTGTAGAAAAGAAGCTAGGCAACGAAAAAAACAATAAGCTTGATTGTATGGCCTGTTTAGCAGTGAATTCAGAGCTACGATACTCTTATTGTTGCTGCCTGTACTTATTGTTGTCGTTGGAAGGTGAATACAAAGACGCGTTGTTGTGGATGCTATTGCACAAGGAAAGGTATCCTTGATTGTCACCAGCAAAGCGAGCGATTGATTTACCATCATGATATCTACCTAGGTACCTTATCTAGGAAATCAGCACACTCATCTCATCACCTGCTTCTTGTCTAAACCTTGACCATCGATAATTACTTCGCGATGGTCGTGGTTGAGGGATGCGGAAACGGATGCGGATGCGGATGTGAAGCCGGTGGGGCCGAATGGAGAATATTGATGGGAAGGTAAAGTTTGTAGATCAAGTATATTGTCCCATTCCTGTTCGTAGACACATATAGACACTTATCCCGAAAGCAGACATTCGTTTGGTACGGTAGCCCAATCTTAGTTCCCAGTTCAATCCCAAGGAACGCCACGCTGTCAATTACAATACTGACATCCTACAGATCTCAATGCCGTTCATACCAATGTCTACCCTTTTTCTTTTCAACGCGCACCACCTCAACTACGGCTTCTCCTGCTTGTTTCTCTGTGACTGTTACGCTCTCCACGTCTTCAACATACTCTTCTTCATAGACAGGTATACCCTCAATCGCCTTGACCTTTTTACCCTCAAGGAATACCAGCAAACCGGCAAGTATAGCAACTAAGCAGGCGACCGTTATGCTGAAGGCTTGAAGCCATGAAGGGCGATCGAATCGGTTCCAATTCCACATAGCGACACAAAGAACAATCTGTAGAAAAGAGTTGATGACGTACATCCAAACAACGAAATCAAGCTTCCACGTAGCAGTAGGAGGTGCTCGTACGCCGGTGAGTGGAGCTGGCGGTATCGCGGTAGCTGGCAATGGGAGAGCATCAATTGCTTCGAATTCAGCTATTCGTTGATCGGTCAGAGGAGGTGGAGAGCTGGGTAGCTGAGGATCTTTCTTCGAGTACACTGGCGCAGGTCCGATATGCTCCTCCAACTTATCCGAGCCTTCGAGCCTGAACCAGCCACGATGAATGCCTGCAAGGAATCGTAGTGCTCGCTTAGAACCAAAAAGGCGCCAATGAAGATTCCACCACAAGTCTCTGAAACGCCAAGGCATTAGACCAAGCCCTGTCACGCAAAATAAGGCATTGAGAATCTGTGAATCGATTTCAATCCACTTCTTGCGCGCTGAATCACGGGAGCTACAGCTTGGATGACACATTGCGGGGGCCGCATTGAGCAGGACGAAAAAGATCATAGCCCCCCAGCCGACGACGTTCAAGCCGTAGATGAACACCACGAATCCGAAAGGCGTGCAGATAAATTTCCAAAACGCCTTCAAGCCGATCACAGTAGCTTGTCGCCAAGTCTGTTTTGCTGGGAAATGATAACCATTGGGATAGATACCGCTCTGATCAGGTCCGACTGTTTTTGGTCCAGCACCCTGATTCTCTGAACTAGGTGCAGGACCATCGACGATGGTAGCTTCATCTGTGGAAGCTCTCGTGGAGTTATCTCTAGTTTCTGTTAGTAAAGTTCACCAATGTCCATGCTAACAGGATCGTACATGATCTGGTGATTTGGTGTCCGCCTATCGGCCGGGTCAAGGCTGGATTCAAGGCTTGACTGGGCCACGTGTGACTCTATCACTTGCTCTACCTCTTCTAAAGGGCTCTCCATAACCGCTGGGGTTTCAGAAATGGTACTATTCATGGTTCGGCTTCGAACTGGAACAGATGGATGTCTGGATCGCTTATTCCGGTGTATCTCGTAAGGATCTGTGCCGCGGCGCTCCCTTTGTCCCTCTTCAGTCCAGCCATCTGCACAAAAAGACCCGTTCCTGATTTCCCCAATTGTTGGTGCCTTGGATGCTATCTCTCCAGTGGCATGCCACATTCCATTAGGTGGATTGCTAGCAAGAAACTTTTGCACCACCAGACCGCGATTGATGAGTGAAGCATTAGATATCGTTCGTGAGCGAATTCGGGGGGATGCAGCTGATTGCCGTACATTTTCGCTTTGCTCCTCAACCGTAGGGAATGCTTCACAGGCGTCCTCTTCGGTTTGACGTGTCATGTTGGTGATGACTTGTACAATACCATACAAGCATGTGACAGGGCTATTCTGACAATAAGAGGCAGGCGAAGTACACCAGAGAACCAAATAGGATATTATTGTATTAAAGTCATAAGAGTACAAAGTGATATTGATCAGAAGAGAATGAGTATCATATAGAAAAGTACACCGAGGTGGCGGTGCAAATCAAGTATGATGTGGACAGTCCGGGGAAGTCGACCAGTGTATCCTGTTTTCCTGTTTTGGGCGAGATTCCGGCATCCAATCGTGGCTTAGTCATCTCGCTAGCTTACGCTGATTCATCCGATCCCGATCCTCCGACTTCACAACTTCACAACTTCACGACTTCACGATGCATCTCAGACTTCATGCTAAATGTATCATCTTTGTCTCTCGATCACTCAACACGCATGTTAGGGCTTCCGAGGCTGCTCGACTCAATGGCATTTCTTGTTCCTTCTAGGTGAATGTGTAAAGCCGTATTTGATGACGATACACCGGGTTGAGGGCAATATGTACCACAATCTCCTTTTCCTCTGGACATGTCATGCTTGTCCTCACCAAAGATTGCGTTGTTTCTTCAGGTTTATGCAACTATCTTTTCTGGAGATGCAGTATCTTGGTGAATTTAGGTGGGAACACTTTGTCGAATTTCTAGTACTCTCTAGGACTTCACTAGGTGACCTATTGGCGATTATGAATATACTCAGGAATGGAGAGAGATTGATGGTCTGAGACTGAAGTCTAAGCTACACCCATGAGAAGGGCTTTATGTGTGGAAATTGTTGATGACAGATCGCAGGGATAGAGGTACGCTGTATCAACATATGCTGTACCATCTGAGATAGGGAGGGATATTGAAGCCTCCGAATAAGGAAGTATACCAGCTTTCCAGTCGTTGAAGATAGTGGCAGAGGTCTTTGTTTACAATCTCTATCAATCTCCCTTACGCAAGACTCGATTGCAACAACTCAATTTTCAGTTCGTAATCTTTATCAAAACGCAATATCCCCTCATCTTGTTTCTTCATTCCATCTTGACAATTTCTACCCACAAAACCTCAATATTGAAAGCTCGACAATAATCCCATAACTCTTGATACATCACGACCTCAAGCACAGTGAGATTTGCTCTCTTCTCTATTCTTCTACTTTACAACCACAAATCTCTCTGCACGCTTCTTGATAGCGAAACCTCAAATCTCAATTTTGAAGTCTTGTCAAAGCTCTCATTTCTTGACTTGATATCAACAGCATCTGTGCTCGGTGCTTAATCCACAAAGCTGAAGTTTCACTCCATACCTCTCGCCTTTGCGTGATACCAATATCATCTCACCTCTTTGCTTCAGATCGAAAGCTCAAAATTCCAAATTTCAATTTTGAAGTCTTGTCAAAGCTCTCATTTCTTGACTTGATATCAAAAGCGTCTGCCCACAAAGCTGCAATTTCACTTCATATCTCTCGTCATTGCACCATTACAATATCATCTCACCTCTTTGCACCATTACAATATCATCTCACCTCTTTGCTTCAGATCGAAAGCCCCAGGCACGATACTTGAAAGCCAATCACAAACCTCATCTCGCCTCTCTGCTTCAGATCGAAAGCCCCAGTGCACGATCTTTGAAAGCAAATCTCAAACCTCATCTCTCAACTCTCGACAGATCACGATTTACCAGTCCCACTTCTTGGTCTCACTGTCGAAGTATTACTTCGATAGTATCCTTAAATACATACAATCTTTGAGAGAAAGACGTCGTGATGGATCCAATCCAGATCATGATCTTGAGAGTCCTCTTTCCTGGGTTTCCTGACGCCAACAATCTGCCTCCTGTCGACAACGTCGTGACCGCTACAGCGCCACACCCACAGGCAGTGTCGTACACATACACCGTGTCGACCTTTCCAACGCCTGTCAGAACTGTAGTCCCGGAACCGACTGTCGTCCTCGAGCCCGCTGTCTTGCCTGTTCCCGCTGTCTCCGCCGAAGCTCTGTTCAATATGGCAGTGCTCTTGTTCATTCTCACCGGCTTCTGTGTCCTCGCAACGCTCACGATATACAATACTCTCGTCGGTTATCGTCACAAGCGCAGCGTCATGTCCTCTGCACAGACCGCGTTCGAGGCCTTCGAGTTCAGCACGCGTGCCACGATCGCCGACATCAGACGTAAATATGAACGTCTGTCGCGATCGCTGGTCACGGCAAAGACGGGCTTCTTCGCTCTCATCGTCATCCTCGCCGACCTGCAGAAAGCGGTCAAGGAGCACACGTCAAGCATCGAGGCTCTCCGCAGGGACCTCGGCGAGCTCCGGTCGCGCCTTGACTCCCTCGAAGTCGCCGACCGTCCAGACCTCGAGACCATCGTGTCCGAGGTCATGGAGCGAACCGAGTTCCCCCTCGATGACGTGATTGCTGCCCTGAAGGCAGGAGGCCTTGGGTTTGGTAGCGCGGCTCCTGCCGCTGCAACCACCCACGAGGAAGAAGAGGACGAGGATGAAGAAGAAGAAGAAGGAGGAGGCGAGGAGCAGGAGGAAGGCGATGAGGAGGATTGGGAGGATGAGGAGGATGAGGCGGAGGAGGAAGAGGACTAGGAGCCGACGGCGTCCTCCCTCGGAGGAGGTAGCGCGGCCTCATCAGCTGCTGCAACCCCTCCCAAGAAAGGGAAGGAAAGGGGAGAAGTCCAAAGGGGAAAGGAGGAAGCCGAAAGAAGAGAACCTAGGTGCACAGCGCACCTCACTCCCAACAACTCATCAATTCACTGCCGCTCTCAGATTCCGACGTTTTTCCTCTTTTCTTCTTCCTTCCCATCCCCCACCTCTCTCTCTTGTCAGATCGGGGGTTGTATAGCGCCTTTGCGGGCTGCTTAACGACTTTAACTCCCCCTTGCGGGTTGAGTGTGATCTGATAAGGTAGAAGGTAGGGGGTGGTAGAAGGGAAGAGAAAAGGGGATCGTTCGGGTTTGAGATGCAGGGGGTTGTTGGGTTGTTGGGTGATGAGATGTTGATTTGTGTCTAGGTTTTCGGGTTGGGGATGGAGGCGGATTTGTTTGTCTTGTGCTGCGGTTGGTTTAATGGCGAGGTGGCGTTCGGTTTGGGTTGCGAGTGTCCAAGAAGGACAGGGTATGGTTGTCCAAGGACAACAAGTTTTATGAATGTTTGCTTTTCTTTCTTCTAGTCTTGCAAGGAATTTCTTTCTATTCTAATACAAACGCTTGCACGGAAACAATAATATCATCTCTGGATGCACCCAGCTACCCAGTCTTGCTCTTCACCTTCTGCTGTTTAGCCAACTTCTCCTTCCTCTGAATCCATCCCTCGACCCCCACGGCACCAAACACCAATCCGACACCAAGCCATTGCCCACGAGTCAGACTCTTTCCGAACCAAAGCACACTCAAGACCATACTCAACATCTTTCTGGTCACGGTCACGGTGACAAGAAGGATGCTTCCGAACCGGTTGAGCGTCATATAGATGAATATCTGGCCGATGGCGCCGCAGGCGGCAAAGCCGAGGGCATCATGAAGGGCGGAGGGATGTCGCTGAAGGAAAGAGATTGCATCAGAGAGTTCTGTTGCGGATGAGGGAGAGGCAAGAAGGATGGAAGGAAGGAAGGGGGTGACCAGGAGGTACGAGGCGGTCAGGACAGTCGATATCAGGTTTTGAGCGACCATCATTTGAGGTCCGGAGAAAGACCCATAACGCGAAGGGGTCGTAAAGACATGGTCTTGGATAGTATTTGTAAGACCATCGAACAGGAGGTTTACGCCAAGCAGAGCAAGACCATACACCGAGGAACCCGAAGCAACACCTTTTGATTTCTTCGGGGTGGATGGATGGTGGAGTGTAAAGACTGCAACACCGAGGGTTACAGCCGCCACGACGCCGTATTTGTAGAGTGGGTATCTTTTTCGGAAGATGGTGAGATGGAGAAACATCACCGGTAGGAGTTTGCAGGATTTGGCCAGGATGTAGGTTAGATAGTCGACATGCGCGAGAGAGGCATACCCGAAAGGAGAAGCCAGAGATGATGTTATCGAGACGAGTATCAATGGTACGAGGATCACATTCGTCGGAAAAACGACTCTTAGTGGTGATTTACCCTTGAGAGAAGTCGTAGAGAACAGGTATATCGACCCCGTTATTGATGCGAAGGCAGACTGTATCGTGTTCAAGACGAGAGAATAGGTAAAGTATTCGGGTTCGGGATTGGGGTGTAGAATAGATGGGGTGCGCTTGAAGGGGGTTTTCGTGATGCGCTCCTGCAATAGGGCCCATGACAAACTTCCTCTCATTAGTGAGGTCAAGTAAAGGCCATTGGAGACTTACAATGAAGCATAGATGCCCAAGACACATATGATGAGCTGGGTCAGACCCGGATGGTTTGTGTGCTCGACATGTGGTACAGATGTCTTAGTGACCGAATCTCCAGACTGTTCCCCTTTTGCGACCTTCGCATAATCGTCGCCGGTATCAGAGTGCCGGTCTGGAATGTCTGCAGGTTGGAGCATAACATCTCCCGAGGGCATCCTTTGAACAGGATTGACTTGCTTGCGACGTGCCATTGAGAAAGGTGACAATAAACCAAGGCAGATATAGAAAAGCACGGGGAATCTATACTCTATAACATGACTAGAGAATAATCAAATCATAGGAACAAGACAGACACTTTACAATGAAGAAATAACCTCTCCCGTTGAGCGTCCTCAGAATCTAATCTAATTCGCATCCTTGTCGGAGGACAATCTGTCCCTTACGCGTTGAAGTATTTCTCCGCATAAGGCTGAGATCAAGGGTCCAGTCGCGAAAACGACTCCAACGACGTCGGATGATATTTTTAGATGCACAGCTTCCCGTCGTCACTGCGCACTAGCAACGGTCTACAAAAGATGTCGCATGTGCTGTTGTAGTCTGTCTAGTCCGGCCTGCTTGCTTCCTCAATCATTTATCGCAGTGCCAGTATGGCGGCGATTTCGGCATCGGAGCATCCAAGGCCTTCCGCCCTCACTACACTTCTAGATTCCACATCGGTCGCGAAGACACCGCAGAATGCGCTCGCCATCCAGGCCCTCCATAACCTGCAGTACCAGCATTCTTGGATCGATTTGCAACTCCACGTCTCGCGCCCTTCCAATTCCTCCAGTCCAAGTGTGACACCACGACCTGAGGCATCTCCTGCTCGCGAGCCTCTGACGTTGTCGTCGACTCCCAATGCTTTAACACCACTGCCTGTTCCAATGGTCTCTGGACGACCACCGAATCCGTTGTACATACACCCGGAAGTACAGACTTATATGATAAAAAATGATATCAAGGAGGCGGAAATACCCGTTGAAGCAGAATGGGTGTTACCCTTAAGCACTGGTGAGAAGTGGACTCTGAGGAAATTTGCAGAGGTCTTCGACTCCTTGCCTGAAAGGGAACCGTTGGTGTGGATGACGCCTGAAAATGGCACTGGGCCACATCGAGATGCAAAAAGAGTACTACTAGCAATGCTCGCTCACGCCGGTTCTGGCGGGGATGGGACGTTGACGTACTATGTGATGCAGGAAGGCGATGTGAAACCAAGACAGAACTGATTTGACGTCTGGACAGAGATGAGTCTTGTCGTCAGGAATATCTGTATGGCAATGGAGATCAGCTATTAAAAGACAGCCGCCGCTGGTCAAGTGGTATAACGAGGTATATAAAAGGGTCGTCTTTCATCAGCGTCAAGAGGCAGCGAAACGACATTGACAAAGATTCTAAAGCTCAAAGATCAATGCTCAAGGCTTACCTCAAGCTTCCCCACGAAAGGCTCATTCGCTTCAGAACATCACATTATTCCAGACAGTGCTGATCTAAGCATCGTGGTCCTGCCACCTCTAAGACCTCTCACTGATTACTGACTCTTACGGGACTTCATTGTTTCTACCTGATCCTGCTTTGCACCACGTACGCTCTCTCGTAAGCGTCAGATATCGTCAGATGAGGATGGACGTTTGGTCGTACCACGTGAATGGAGCAGCCTGGGCGATTTTCTGGAGCAGTCAAATGAAAGAATCATGGTTGACGGTCTTACCCACACGGGCTATGCTTCTTGGTGTCCTCGTCGTGTCATTTGGCTGTCTTTGGTACAACAGAATCCATGAATACCACAGGGTTTCAAAGCAAGATGGCCTCTGTCGAATCAATGTCTGGCAGTTTGCACTCGATAAATACCACGGGCTTTCACGACGCACACCCCTCTCCAATGCCAATATCAACGTCCATCACTCCTCAATCAAGTTCACGACGTCATGATTACGATCGTTGGGAAGATGGCCACAACCAGCTTACAGTGCTAGAGTCATAGGAAACATTGCTCGCATCACTAAACTTCGCGAAGTCTGGATCATCAAATTTCTAGGTGTTCTCACCAGTACCCATCATTTCCCCAGTCAGACAGCTTTCAGCGCATTGATGAATCCGTTGGTATTCACGGTATTCTTCGTGGCTTCTGCAGTGGCACCTTTTGCTCTCAAAATCTTCTTGAGATGATTTCGATCGGCTTGATCACTACATCCAGATTGCCGGCATTCGACTCTACGCAATGCAGATCGAGTTGGATTTGTGCAGGGCACTGGGATCTGGGATTATCGTGGCAGATGTGACTCTCCGAATCACCACGAGTGTACTGACACTCACATGCAATTCCATCCCCCTAGCAGCAAGCTGCGTTACAGCCAACAGAAAAGACTACACGATCTCTCTCTTCGCGACCTGAGGGTCTTGACCGAGATCTTGACCCGTCTACGCTACCATTAACTTGTTCCCCTTAAAAGTCTCGGGCAAACTTCTACTGGTCATCTTACCTCCCATCAATAGATCCTGCGTCCGCCTCCAATGGAAACCCAATGCCACGCTACTCCAGAGATGCTTGCAAATCAGAGCGGGCAATCAGAGAGGCATCTGGGTAGAGTTCGCGCGAGTTAATCCGGACCTCCAGCAAATATTTCGAGGACGTTCCTGACACAGCTCATCCGATTGTGCCGCAAATATCAACAGTTCCAGCAGCAGTGTTCACAGAGATGAGATACAAGGGCACTGAGGACCGATCATGGAAGGTGTGACGATAACTAGGTACCTAGGTAGCTAGAGGTACACAGTCAATCAAGCAAAAAAAAGATATCCTCGAAAATTCTTTTCAGACCTTAAAATCTCAATTCTCTATTCAAAATGGAATAAAGTACCTAGAAATGAGAGGACATAGTAATAGTTATAGGTTAAAGCCTGAGGGAGAGAGAGATGGGGTAAATCGAAACCTCGATCGAGGACACTGTGGATTTGATGCCTTTCCAATTGTACATAAAAGACGTTGTGTATTGAGATCCAGATCAGTGGAAATCTATGAAAGGATTGAAAGGGTGGTGATTATGAACTGGTAAGTAGATTAGGAGCTGGGTGCTTTCGCAGAGAAATAAATCTATTAGTACATAGATACAAACAATATCGGACATGTCGGAGCACTTTTCAGAAGAACCCCTGGGAAACTAACACCACATCTCTCTATCTGGAGGCATTTCTGCCTTTCGCTTTGCTGCTTGCTGACTTGTTCACAGCCACAGTAGCATGTTCTCCTTCGAAATCTTTCTCCGTAACAGCCCTGAATTGCGTCGGAAGAAACATGCCCACTTTCTTCTGGTACACTTTGTATTCAGGATACTTCTCAGCGCTGATCTTCTCAGTGAACCATGTACTTGCTTGAAACAAAATCACATATGATGTAGCACCGATAATCGTCCAGTTGACGGGCTGTTCACTCTTGATAGCGCCCCATATGTAAAGCGATACCCAGAATGCTTGCTCTGCTGCGAAATTAGGGTGGCGTGACCAACCAAAGAGACCTTTAGTAAGGAAACCTCGGTCGAGTTCGGTTTGTGTGGCTTTCGACTCAGACGGCAACTTGGCGGTCTTTTCGTAGTCATGTTTGGCGGTCTGATAAGACCACTGTTGATTGTCCGCAATGTAAGTAAGCAGTACTAAGCCGAAAAGGCCCCGAGACACGAGCATGTCGATACCATCAAAATCACTGGCCCCCTCAGTAGCTGGAGAGAGTCGGCTACGAAGTAGAAGAACGTAGGTTGGAGTAGTAATCGTCCAAAGGAGAACAGATTGAGCAAGTGAGATGAAGACAACATTAAATATGAAGAACAAGGCAGCAGGTATCTTTTGACGAAGTATCTCCCAGCGATAATCCTCTGAACCAATTGAGTAACCTCCTTTGCGCCAGTAATTGTACGTCAAACGAGCAGACCATATGATGGAGGCAGCCAGGAGGGTGTCAATACGTCTTGTGTCATATCCGTTCAGACGAGCCCAGAGTGCATAATTAGCATTGTAGATTGTTGGCAGGATGGACCAACAGCGGTCGACCTGGGAATAATTGCGGTTGACTTCTGAGATCAGGAGAAAGAGAGGCGTGAGGAAGAGTGAAAATGCAAAACTGAACACTAGAGGGTTGGTGTCCAGATAGATCTGGCGTAATGCAGCAGGATTCGTTCTTAGGGCATCGATTATCTGGTAGGGCAGTGTCGACAACTGGGAGATATATGGTGCAACGGTGCTGGGGAAATCAGCACAATCGGCGAGCGTCTTCACGATTGGAAGCGCCATGATATAGTGGCAGACCACTGATATTGCGTATAGGACTTGTTCGTACTGAATGAGTGCCTGTAGAGTTGGTAGAAGAGACAATGAGATCTAGGACTTAAGAGAACGAAAGAAAGGTCATGACGATTGTATCTGTTTATGGAGTTTCGGATTAACTTCCAGTCCCTGAACGGCTTACTTAGCAAGATGCCAGATGCAGATCTCTAGGGCCCTCGTCAATGCTAAATTTAACCTTATCCCCAAACAATTAATGAACCTCATCGCGTCGAGTTTGTCTGCTTCTCCAACTCCAAGACGCGTCGAGGCGGCGGCTGTTGATCGAAGCTTTAGCCAGATCCATGCACACATTTGGTGCATGTCAGTGATGGGATCCTTGATAGGACCAATGGATGCTGTGCAGATCTACTTGAATCGGTCATGGCGCCGAACAAGATCCTGTGTGTTGCAGAGAAACCATCCATCGCCAAAGCGGTAGCGCAGCATCTGGGCGGAGGCAGAGTGACAACGGTAGGAAGACGCCTCGGTTTAGATGAGTGTTGGGTTGACAATCGATAAGCGAGCCATCAGAGGCAACCAATATGTCAAAAATTACGAGTTCGACTTCAACTTTCCGCAATGGGGCAATTGCCCGGTGACAATGACCAGTGTACTGGGACATTTGACGGAAACCGATTTCGATCAGAACCACAGGAAATGGAACTCCTGCCCGCCTTCAGCTTTGTTCGAAGCTACGATTATCACCGCTGTGAAACAAGTAAAATACCCCGCCGGAGCCACACATTTGTTGCGGATACTAATGGAATCAGGACATGCGCCCTCTTGCCGATAACATTGCACAACAAGCCAGGTACTCCAAGGTTCTCTTCATATGGACAGATTGCGACCGGGAAGGGGAGAACATCGGGTCAGAAATACGGGAACAGGCCCGAAAAGGCAACCCTAGAATAGAAATTAGGAGAGCTATTTTCAACAATATTGAGCGAGGGTATGTTGACAAGGCATTATGCTCCGTACAGGCTGACATTGCTCGAACAGGCACGTTATGCAGGCTGCACAACAACCCGGAGATCTCGATGATCTACAAGCAAACGCAGTCTATGCGAGGTCCGAGTTGGATTTGCGTATTGGTGCGGCCTTCACCAGATTGCAGACTATGAGGCTCCAGGGCATTGTCCCAGCCTTGGCAGATCGGAGACTGATAAGCTACGGTATGTCCTGAGCTTTCTAGTGCGGTCTACATACTTACGATCTACAATGGCAGGTTCTTGTCAATTTCCAACGCTAGGCTTCGTTGTAGACCGGTACTTTAGGGTCAAGAATTTCAAGCCTGAGCTGTTTTGGTACATCAAAATAACGCACAAGAGAGCTGGAAAGACGGTCACGTTCAATTGGCGACGGAACCACCTTTTTGATCGCGCTGTAGTGACCATTCTGTTTGAACAGTGTTTACTAGCCGAGGAGGCAAAGGTCACGAAGGTCCAGAAAAAAGCAACGTCGAAATGGAGGCCTTTACCCCTGACTACGGTCGAGCTCCAGATGCAAGGCTCTCGCTTCCTCCGCATGGATTCGGCAACTATCATGAAGGTGGCTGAGAGTCTATACAATCAAGGTTGGATCAGTTATCCTCGGACAGAAACAGACCAGTTCGATGATGCTATCGATCTTCGAGCCTTAGTCCGCAAACAAACGCATGATGCAAACTGGGGTGATTATGCTACCAATTTACTGGATAATGGAGGCTTCAGGACCCCTCGCCGAGGACGCCACAATGACAAGGCCCATCCACCCATTCATCCCGTCAACTATGTAGCCCCATCTGCTTTGAGCAACGCCAATGAACGTAAAATATACGAATTTATAGCCCGCCGCTTCCTTGCCTGTTGCTCGGAGGATGCCAAAGGCGAAGCTACAGACATTGAAATCCTGTATGGAGACGAAACGTTTCACACTCACGGCCTCCTTGTCACAGCTCGCAATTACCTCCATGTCTATGTCTACGATAAATGGGAGAGTAGCCAACAACTACCACCTTTCGATTTGGGTGAGGTCTTCGTACCGATGGAGGCCAATATGGCCGAAGGCAAGACTGCCGCTCCATCGTACCTTACTGAACCTGAACTCATTGCACTGATGGACGCCAACGGAATAGGTACCGACGCAACCATGGCTGAACATATCGCCAACATAAAAGAAAGAGAATACGTCGCTACTCGGAAATCGTCCAGCTCTCGAAATGCAGTCGATGAATTTATCCCCACCAAACTCGGCGTCGCTCTTATTCAGGGTTATGAAAGAATCCTTTCCAATTCTCGTCCCAATCAGCAGATCAACAATCCCCCCCCTACCACTACAACCGCGACGACCACACCATTTAACCACCTCGACCTGGGCAAACCATTCCTCCGCAAGGAACTCGAACTCGCTCTCAAACAGATCTGCGAAGGCCGGAAGACCAAAGGAGAAGTCGTGAGAGAGAGTTTAGAAATGTGGCGAGAGGTCTTCACCATGACGGAAAGTCGATTCGAGATTCTGAAACAGAGCGTTAGAACTACCCTCGGTGGTGGTGGCGAAGGAGGGGGCTCTGCGTAATCAATACAAAGGACGTAACACCAAAGGCAATACTGCGAGATCAATCGAGCGTAGAAGATGGAAGAGGGAGCAAACAATCCTGTTCAAGTGAAATAAATCATATTCGCAAGGCCAAAAAGGAAAGGATATATAAGACATACGTAGATACAATAATAAAAGAAGATCAAATCGAAGCCAAACCAAACCACCTGGACTTCAACAACGTAAGCTAGCAACCCTCTTTCTCCTCCTTCCTCTTCCTCCCACCCCATCCATGCATAAGTCCCTATATACCATCCATCCGTCCACCCTCCCATTCCCTCTCCTCCCTCCCACTCACTCACTCCCTTTCCTCCATCACTACAAACACTACACTACACTCAACTACAACCAAAACCACTATCACAAAAGAAGAAAACCGGATAAAAGAGTAAAGATTTTTTCCTTTCTGGATTTTTGAGTTCCTGTCAACTTAAGAGTTGAAAATAGATACATTGGACATAGTACAAGCAAGGTTGCTGGTAGGTAGAATGGGTGGGATAGGTAGGATAGGTAGAGACGTGAGAAGGAAGAGTAGGATAGGGCAGGGCAAGGTGTCGTCGGTGTTTTATGTATTTTGGTTTGACTGGCTGTGGCGCGCGCTGTTCTTAGCTCCTTTCTCCTATTCCATGATGTCGGCCCGTCCTGTCCTTCTGCTCTAATCTCTGCCTCCCTGGCTTAGGTTGCTGAGAAGACAACAGCAGCAGGTAGGGTAGCAGGCTCATTCCGCTCGTGACAAGATGGGAAACTCATATCCGGTCCTCGAGTCTAGTACTCCTTAAACCCCTCGAAGCATCTTCCTCCAACTTTCTGAATGCTGGTGCCGGCATGATCGGACCCTCGGGTGGATCCACACCGGTCTCTTCCTGTGGCGGAGGAGGCGGTGCGCTCTTCCCAGCTCCCCGATCTCTGGCATCAAAGTACTTCGAAAATTCACCCGGATCGTCATGAGGTCTTGGGCCCAGGAGGCGCACGAGATCATCGCGAACGAGCATTTCCTTACTCAAGAGTTCCTCGGCCACCATTTTGACTTGTTCACGCTTCTCTTCGAGGAGAGAGCGGCATTGTTTATAAGCTTCGTCGACGATGCGGCGGACTTCGCTGTCAATGTTACGAGCCGTTTCTTCTGAGAAAGGCTTGTGGAGGCGTTGCTCATCATCTTTGTAGGAGAGATAGCCGATCTTGGAAGACATGCCCCATTCCGTAACCATGGCAGTGGCCATACGGGTGACTTTGTTAAAGTCATCAGATGCACCTGACGTGACAGTGTCGAACCAAAGTTCCTCAGATACACGACCTCCGAGCGTCATTGCCATGCGATCCATAAGTTGGCGTACATTCATCAGGTAGACATCACCACCGCCGGCTGGGAGATATTGAGCATAGCCGAGAGCTCCTTGCCCACGAGGAATGATGCTAACCTTGAGCAAAGGGTCAGCATATTTGAAATACCAACCACAGATAGCATGGCCGGCTTCGTGGTATGCAACCGTCTTCTTTTCTTCAGGGGTGAGGACCAAAGACTTCTTCTCGAGACCTCCGATGACACGTTCAATGGCGGACTCGAAATGTTGCATTGTTACTTCGCTCGCCGAAGCACGAGCAGCTATTGACCTGTATCAGTAGGAATTCCAACAAGCATGGCAGAGCACTCACCGATCAAAGCAGCTTCGTTGACACAGTTTGCAATATCAGCACCAGAAAAGCCTGGGGTCAGAGCTGAGAGACGGCCAGTAAGGTATTCCATATCGACCGAAGTGACGATCTTCCGAAGGTGGACGGCAAAAATTTGTTTTCGGCCGTCCATTGTTGGACGATCAATCGAGATGTGGCGATCGAAACGACCAGGTCTCATAAGAGCGCGGTCCAACACATCGGGTCTATTGGTACCTGCCAAAACCACAACTTGTTCCGAAGTATTGAACCCGTCCATTTCTGTCAAGATCTGGTTGAGTGTCGCTTCACGTTCATCGTTACCGCCTCCAAAGTTCTGTTTGGATCGAGACTTTCCAATTGCATCAATTTCATCAATGAAGATGATGCAAGGCGTGCTCTTGCGAGCGTTGGCAAATAGATCTCGCACACGAGACGCACCGACACCGACGAACATCTCGACGAATTCCGAACCACTGACGCTGAAGAAGGGAACCCCTGATTCACCGGCAGTTGCCTTTGCTAACAACGTCTTACCAGTACCTGGGGGTCCAGAAAGAATAGCTCCACGCGGGATTTTGGCTCCCAGTTTCTGAAACCTCTCTGGGGTCTTCAGAAAGCTGACAAATTCCATGATCTCGACCTTGGCTTCATCCATACCGGCCACATCAGAGAACTTGATCCTGACATCGGTTTCATGGTTAAACTTCTTCGCCCGGCTCTTGCCGATACCGAAAATGCCACTGTTGCCTCCTCCACCCGACCCCGCGCGTCTTGACAGCCAGAATATACCTCCAATCAACAACAATGTCGGCGCCAGATTGAACACCGCAGCCGCCCATGGTATGTCTTCAGTATAAGACACTGGTATCCTTTCTGAACTTGGAATACCAAGCTCTTTATGGGCTTCATCCAGTTTCCTCTCGAAGGCCTCTACAGACCCGATTGTGAAGTAATAGTAGAATTGAGGATTGCTAGCCGGTGAGTCTGGATAGACTTGCTGTACGGCTTCGCGCCGAAGCTCTACTCGTACTCGATTGTTGTTAATGACGGTGAGCTTCTCAACAAGACCCTTGTCAAAGAATGTCGTCCGGAACTCCTGCCAGGTAATGTCTTTTCTTGATTCGCCAGGGAACAGGCTCTTGTAAAGGTACCACGTCAAGAAAACCGAAATTAACGTCGTTCCCAAATCCAACTTGATCTCCCTCACATTGAACTGCTGTTGATTCTTGCCGCCATCGGACTTCTTTTGCCCCTCTTCTTTCTGCTCGCCCTGTCCCTTGGACTGCTCGAAGAATTTGGGTTCAGAACTCTCCTCCTTGCCGTGTTGTTGCTTTGCTGAATCCTCTGCAGTCATCTTGGCTAATTTGGCGGCCGACCTCCATATCTTTGTTGCCGTGGTCAAGTCGAGCTTCTGCGGTCCCTTTTCAAACAACTCCATAATCTCCCGTAACTCCGGTGTTATACCTCGTTTCTGAACGGTCTGTAACAACTCGTCCATGATTTGCTTCTGGGAACCTGATATGGCATACTTTTTCATGTGTTCAACAAGCGTTTCCACCCGTTGAAGCTCCTCTGGCGAAAGCTTAGAGCTTGCATCACCCTTTTGTTGACCCGCAGGAGAGTTGAGTTGTATGTTCACATTTCCGGTGTCCTTCAGGTGATCCTCGCTGCTATCTTTCTCCTCGGCCCCTTTGCCATCTTTATGTTGAGATTCCTTCTTGTCCTTGCTTGATTTTGGAGGTTTGGGATCATTGGGATTGACGGTGGCATACGACCTTGAGCCAGAAATCGCAACTCTGGACGGTAATCGTGATCGCACAACACTGCTTGTTCGTTTCTGAGCGCAGAGTGCGCACTCAGTCACAGCCCTGGCATTCCGTGCGAGGCTGTTCGGCTGCCGCAGGAAACCAGACATAGCTGGCGATTTCAACCACTATGCTTCCGCAAGATACAAAGCGAAAACCTCTAAGTGCGACAAGCAGCTATCCTTCGGTTTCGAGAAAGATATGTATCGAGTATGGCGGAAGAGGTGGTTTGTGGCGACAGAGAAGCAAGTAGCTCAAGAAAATGAGCACTGAAGGCGACGCCGAAAATAGGCTTTACTTCATGACGCTTCGACAAGCTGATCACGTGAACATTGATTATTCATGCCACCGCGTCACTACAAGATACGGTTAGTTAGCAGCACCCACGAATGAAAATCTCCTTTGGGCGTAGCATACCGTATCTATAGTGTGCATAATGCTTCAGGAATATATAATACTCTCTACTCTATGTTACGTGTTGAGATGTTAGTTATAAAGGCTACCTCAGTGGGATGTCGAGATGCCGCATATTATACAAAATTCAGAACAGATCCCATTGCATCGTACAAATCGTAACCTAATTTTGCCATCTAATGCATCCCTGACGCGGGGTCGGCCGAGTCAAAAGGATTACCAGCATTGGTCATATCCGCCCAATCCCATTCCAGTGTCATAGGCATCTGCCATAAATCCTGTGGAACAAATGGCTGCTGGAAAGAGGCCATATTCATTGGCGATGGAATGCTTGTGGGCATACCGTGGGTTTCTCCAAAGTTAGGGTTGAATCCATTGGCTTGAAGGATCTCGGAAAATTCATTATTATAATCAGGCATCATTCCCATATCTCCATGCGCGAGTCCCGGTGGTGGTGAATAGACATTTCCTGTAGTCGCAGGTTGCAGTGGTTGTGCGACGTCATCCCTTGTCGAGGTGAATTGATTGTCAGTAGAAGGAACCACGGCTGGCGGTTGAGCAGCTGATGCTGGTGACTGCTGGGTAGGTTGCGTTTCTTCTGCAGCCTTCTCCTCGGCCGTCTTTCTTTTCCGTCTCGAATGTGACTCTCGTTCGGTTTTGTCAAGCACAACCCTCGCGATCCTTTCGAATTCAGAACATATGTTCAGCATGCGCTTGACACTGCTGTTCTCCACATCAGTCGCCAGAAGCGAGAGAAAGTTCACAACGAGGTTCATCAGCTTCACGTCCGCTCGAGCCCGAGGATCCTGTGGATTCTGAAGAATGTTCGCGAACAACGTAACTAAGGCGGAGACCGGGAAGTAAAGAATGAGCCTATTGCAGCAGTCAGATCAATGCTTTAAGTGCCACGCCTTGACGAACTTACCATACACAGGCGAAGTCACCCTGTGGTATATATTTTATGAGATGAATAGACGCACGTGCTGCAGAGACACAGAGTGCGGCAGAAGAGAAGACACGGGGATTCAGAGGCCGTGCATTCAGTCCTTGGATTGCGTAGTTGGATAGTCGACTTGTCCAGTACCCATGGTGAACAGACATTCGATGGATGGTAGTGAGACAGTTGTAGTAACAAAAATGTAGCACCACAACGTGCAAGATTAGTGGTGTGTGCGAGGCTTTGATTTCATGCTCTGGCCTGAAGTCAATTGGTATCCCATCCTTCCATTCCTCAAGTTCCTTGTCCAAGTCGCCAATGGTGTTCAATAACGCTCCATCGGATTGCCGTGACGCTTTCGTGGAGTACAGGGATCTGTAAACCTTGCCACTAATGATGGCAAACCGGCACATCAGTCTGAAAAGGTTTACTTTGCCTTTTCCATCGGCGAGCGGGATGTTGCCAATGTTATCGGGGGGATCTTCGCTCGGTAATTCAACATTCATATCGTCGTCGTCTTGCATTGGTGGACGACCTGAGCGCAAACATAAACTATGGTCGGTTAGCATCAGCTAATACCACAGGGATCTAATACTCACTCTTTATCTAGGGTATACGCAATCCAAAACACCCGCTTTCGCTGTTCAACCTCAATTGGGTTCAGGTTGAAAGCAGATCCGCGGTTATGCAACCCGATGCTATGTGCTAGACGAAGTGCTGCAGCGACCAGGAAAAAAGACGGTTGCGGATTTGGAGTGCCTTGTAAGAACATAGCCATACCCAGCAATGCCTGCACACTGAGCAAATCACTGTTTCGTAGTGTAAGCTCCGTGTAGACCCCAAGGGCATTCTTCAGATACATCCAAGCATTTTGGTCCTCTTCCTTGGGTACAAGGTTGCTCATCACCCGGAGTCTATGCGCGATAGCCAGTGCGACATTCATGCTGGCCCACCACCCAGAACCTTCGTAAGGGTCCCTAGAATATTGTCTCTCCACGAGATGCATGAAGGTAGGCTCGTGGAACAACGGGAACATGCAGTTAAAGTTCTCGAAGTAATCCTTCAGTAAAGACAGAGCTTCCTCTTTAGGTGGTAACGGCTTGAAAACACGTCGAACGAAGATGTCACTGAATATATCGGGCTTCCAGTACATCCATTTATTATCATCGACGGCCCCCGAGGACGATATCATATCCTTGAAAGACGTGTCCCCAGTCTTTTCATTCACCCATTGGATGCCTTTTGGCGAAAATATTGAGAATCCGGAGGAGGAACCTGGAGTGGGTCAGTACTTCGTTCACGACTCTCAAGGCAAATGCGAATACCGATGTATCTAGTCTCTCCACAGTTATTGGTGACCAAGGAACACATCATATCCGACAGATTCTCGACTTCATGCTCTGATCTCTCCTCCTGGGTAGGAGATGTGTCCGCTGTCTGGGGACTTGATTGATGATCCTGTGGAGTATCATGGATTGATACCGAGGACTCAATATTTGTAGACGTAGGCGTCGCTCGCCTCGACTCCTTTCGGAGTACCGCCGCATCCGCAGTCAAGCCACGGTCTGTTAACCTCTTCTCCAGAGTCCCGAGGTCGGTTTTGTCGCCGTCCTCCTCCGTCAGCAGCCCTGAAAGACGAAGGAGCGATTCCATTCGGCCAAGCCGATTTTCGAGTCCTTCAATATATTTAGCACTGTGAGAATGTCAGTCCTTATGCGCGTGCGACAATCCTCGACTCGAGTACATACCCTTTGGGAGGGTTTCGCTTCTTCTCCACCTGCGTGAAGACGCATTCAGTCTTGTAGTTCTGGCAATGTGAGCACTTTGGCATCTTTCCATCGCATTTGATCTTTTTCTTGCGGCACATATCACATGCCTAGGTAGCGTCAGCCTAGAGCCGTCAAAGATAACCAAACCCGACTTGACATACCCTCGCAATACGCCGCCTCTTCGGGTCATTCATATCTTCGAAGCTGCCATCAGCAGCGTCACCGAAGACCGGTCCATTCAGAGTCGGCGGGACAGGCGACCCGTCCGAGTTGTACGCTCCGAAGATCTGAGGAGGTTGATTTATTGCGGATGGCATATCATAGACCAACCCATCGTTGCCCATCTGATGTTGTTCCATCGTCTATCTACCTCTCGATTTCCGTCGCATCATCCTTTTGCGCAACAGCACTTCCAGTCGGCAAGCCCAGAAGACTTGTACGCTTAACCTGGATGCGAAAAGCTGGTATCTTGTTCTGGAATCGCGAATGTGGACCTTCGGGAAAGTATGTGACGAGGATACCGCTGCCCGAGACACAGCAAGTTTAATCGTGCGGCCACAAAAATATGCCGGGATTTAGTAGCTCCGTCGGGGGTAATATCGCAAAGTATTGGCGCAAAGTGACCTACGACAAGCTGCTGCAAGCGGACGGATTTAGGAAATAGTTGACAATCTTGCAGCCTGGTTGAGGTGACTGGATTGGCGGGGAGAAATGGAACCGTCTCAGGCTGGGTAACGTTAACTATGGCTCGTTAATAATCAACTGAACTTTAGGTATGATTGAAGAGCTTGGTCGGATACCAGGAACGAATGCGGATACCTTACCTGGGGCCTAAGTCAATAACGGTGCGAGTTTGATAGTAAGTTACAGCGTACTACTACGACGTAGTAGTAATTACGTCTGGACCCTGAACGGACTGTCGGACGAAAAAGGCCCCGGGATCAAGAGAGGACCGTCATCGGCTTCGAGCCCCAACAAAAGAAGTCGAAATAAGGGGGTCGAAGGTCTGTGGAAGAAGACCGAACCATCCACTGATCAGAACGCGAGATCGAGACGACGATGGCGGAGGGAATTGTTACTGTACAGTATTAGTGCTTACTTGCACTTTGGAATACACGTAGTAAGGTAAGAGGGATAAGACGATGTTATATAATAATAATCGTGTCTGGACCCAATGGTTTCCTAACGATCTCTTACATCAACTCAAGCATCTGCCGCAGGTTTGAATTACAAATCGACAGGGCTCAGGGGGACAAAGATAACCTTTACCGTAGTATGTTAGGGCCCCAGGTTTGAAAAGGGACAGGCTCGACACCAGGGACTTTCCTAATATGAAGAATGAGGAGAAGAATGAAGAATGATGGCTAGTTTAGCTTCCGTCTCTACTACTTTTCTATAATCACATGGTTCAATGAATTAGTAAACAGAAGCGGAGAGAAAGGTTGGCGATGAGCTCGACAGTCTCTAGTGAGGCATCTCATGAACGCTCTCCGCCTGCAGAGTGCTGACGTACCGTGGATGGTAGTTAGTGCCTTGATGTCATGCAACTAATCATTGGGTGCAACTCTTACTACTACCGAGTAGTATGGAGTCTATCGGGCTTCCATGGTCCTTCGAGGTCATACGCGTATTATACTACGTAGTAGTAACAAAAATCGGAATTAACCGGGGTCGTCGCCGGTATTCTTCCTCCGCCGTTCTGCTTCCTCCGCCGTCCTCGGTCCTTCATGCCAAGAGGTAATTCATCAGTGAAGAAGGGGAGCACATAGTACTGGTACACACTAATTACATACTACGTACTGTACGTGCCAACAAGAATGCCCCAATTGACTGCAGCAGAAGTTGTGCAGCATTCGGAATTCCAAAATGTCACGTGGAATCTGCCGCCTACCAAAAAAGACACGGTAGAGGTTGCCCGAGAGCGTGGCGGGCCGTTCAAGCTTTCCTATGAAATCCACGGCCATGGCGATACAAAGTTGGTGGTGAGTCTACCTACTTGTCTACTCATGATGATCATTGTTTGAAGAGTGAGCTATCAACGTGTCAATGCCTGCATCTTTCCCTCTATGCTCTTTCCCCATCTGTATCATGTCGAGGCAATCTTCTCTGACACATACTCCAGTGGATAATGGGCCTGGGAAGTTATAAGGTATGGTGTCTACTGATTCCCTCTCAGCTCTCACCAACACCACGTATAGACGTCATGGCAACGCCAAACCAAATACTTTGGTCATGAAGAACCTAGGGCGTCCACGTATTCGTCCCTCATCTACGACAACAGAGGGATGGGCGAATCAGATAAACCAATTCTGAGATACACGACCTCAGAAATGGCAAAAGATGCAATTGAGCTGTTGGATCGTGTGGGATGGATCGCCCCACGAGAGTTGCATGTCATAGGGGTTAGCATGGGCGGCATGGTCGCGCAGGAGCTCGTATGGTCGCCGAAGGTAGACGCACGGACGTGTCAATGCTGATAGACGCCCCAGGCCGCAATGATACCAGGACGAATTGCCTCCGTCATGTTCCTTTCCACGGCCGCAAGGTTGAGAAACACCATAGTAAGCCCTATCGCTTTGTGTAAAGCGAGGTAGGCAACTAATCAACTAATCGCCAATAGGGATACTTCGAAAACCTTCGCAATCGAATCAATCTCTTCATCCCGCGCTCCATAGACGTCATGCTTGCGGGCCTTAAAGGCCGGTTGTTCAACGACGCCTGGATAGAAGCACCGGATCAAGATGGCAACTTCCCAACTAACGGTGACCGTGTGGCCGCCCAGGAAATCCAAAAGCGGGGTGATAAAGAAGGCTTCACGCGCAAAGGATTCATTCTACAGGCCATCGCTGCGAACTGGCACAATAAATCTCCCGAACAGCTGAAAGAGTTGGCTGACGCAATCGGACGGGATCGGATCATGATTGTGCATGGTACGAAGGATAACATGATCACTTTCCCGCACGCCGAGACTCTCGCGGAGGAACTGGGCGAAGGAGTGGATTTCAAGATCTTTGAGGGTAAAGGGCATGCACTACCTGTGGAAGAGAGGGACGCTTTCAATCGGCTCGTCGAGAACTTCGTCAAGAAGACAAAGGCGCTACCAGTCTCGTGATAGATGATCAGAATAAGATGATATAATGTACATTGATTGGAAACTCTCTGAATATGTCTCTTGCGCATATGCGACATCTGTATAGCGACGAAATGCCCATAGATGGAAGAGGAGAAAATGTTGACCATCATCATAGGCCTTATCCTGAAAACGCCATCGCTATGCAAATGTCAGACTACCTGTAACATAGATCCTTCATCACCATATCTTCAGAATCACTATCGCTGGCCGCATCCTAACACAACTCTGTTCTCGTACCTCAAGAAGAGCGCAAACATCTAGGCTGCTGAGTCACCAGAACTCCCATCGCAGCCAAGAATTTATTGATAAGTCGCCTAAACTTCTTCATATCCGTGGAATCAGGATGCTCAATTGCGCATTCGATGGCGGAGATATGATATAAATATGCGGCCTATGAACTCTTCTCGAGTAACTCTTTCGCCTCGTTGACTTTTGTCGCAAGGTAGGGGCTGCCACCTCGATCCGGATGGTTGAGCAGCATCAGCTGCCGGTGTGCTTTCCGTATTTTGTCTCTCGAAAGACTCCTCTCGCTGTACATTGTTAGATTTGATACGACATGCAAGTATTCCCTTGCGACACTTACTTCAACTCGAGGATCAAGGTTGCCTCCTTTTTCGTCATCCGTGATTCAAAGCCTCCTTTGTAGAAAGGCTTTCCAAGGGCACCAGCACCTCCAGCTGCATACCGACGTGCTGCGATATAACCAGCCCGGCCCTATGACAATCAGTCAGTACGTGTATTCAAAAGTAACCCGATATGTGAGTTTTAGGAGGCGGGTCCTACCAAGAAGGCTGTCGTTGCAAGACCCAAACCAACCAGCCAAGTCGACATTTTGCAATGACTTCACCCTCAAGTTGATACCAAGCCAAGTGAGATAATTGTGGAAGTATGTGATGTGAGAGCTGGACAATAGTCCCTCTGTCTCTGTCTCAGAAATATGTGGAATGCTTTGTCGCGTTCTTTCGCCGCGGAGCTTTTTTTCTTTTGCCCGTCCAGTTCCTCCGCAGATCTTGGCGCACTTATCGGTGCCCCACCCGGTGAACATTTTTTGAACTTCATCGGCCGGCCAGAAACTTCAATCTTTACAAGGGCTGTTTGTCTATGGTGGTGTAACTTACCCCCTGGACTACTTCGTACAATTTATAGACAGCATTAAGGAGTGAAGAGTGTCTACTGTTTTATCTGAGTCTATCCGTCTTCGAAACCCAGCATTCTCCAGATCATCAACAGCGTGCAGTGCAAAAGTTGGTGGCTCGTGAGCAAAGATGAGGATCGGTAAGCTGCTGTAGCATTTCATGTCTACTATGAGTAGTGCTAACACTGTGAAGACACCTGTCACCTCTGTTCGAGGCCCATATACCCTTCGAAGGGTATAACGTTTGTCAGGAACGATGCCCGCCAGTTTCGGTTTTGTCGGTCAAAGTGCCACAAGAATTTCAAGATGAAGCGTCAACCAAGAAAGTTGAAATGGACCAAGACGCATCGTGCTCTCAGGGGCAAGGAAATGATTGTCGACTCTTCACTGCTCCTGTCTCAATTTGCTAAGCGCAGAAATGTACCTGTCAAGTACGACAGGAATCTGGTTGCGGCAACTCTCAAGGCAATGGAAAGAGTGGAAGAAATCAGACAGAGAAGAGAGAGAGTCTTCACGAAGAGGAGACTGAGCGGGAAGGCTGCAAGGGAGAAGAAGCGTGCCGAGGACAGGAGGGTGGTCGCGGAGGGGATCCATCTTCTTGGAAAGGAGCTCAAGGCTCAAGAGGAAGATCCAAGTGCCATCGCCCTCGCACAAGAGGAGACCAATGCTGGCAGAGTTGTGGGAGAGGAGAGACTACGTGCCAAGAGCAAGCGCAAGATGTTGGTCGGAGGAGGAGAGGAAGAAGAAATGGATTTGGATTGATCATCACGGCAAGATACCCATCTGTTCTTCGGTTATGGCGTTCTGGTAGGAGTTCAAAAAAAGCTGGTACTCAATGGATCTCTGGATTTATCAAGGTCAACCTTCACCCCGTTGAATATGGTTAGAGCGTGCCTTGTGAAATCCCCTATCTCCGCCGGTGAAGGAGTAGTGGTGAAACTACCCAAAAGAGACTGTAGCAACGACAATGGTAGGCAACGTTTTGTTATTTTCATTTCGCGATCTTTGAGCTTCACCATTTGAATCAATCTCTCATCTACTTTCCACAACAAAAACAACTTCTGCCTTCCAAAATTTTCCTACTTTTCTTCTTCTTGACAAATATTTTCAACCTCTCATCTACTTTCCACAACAACAACTTCCTGCCTTCCATATCTCTCTACTTTCTCTCTACTTTCTTGACACCTTGTCTTGATACCTCGTCTTGACAAGCACGTCCTGCTTCTTGAGTCTTTACAAATCATTTCCTTGACAAGCACGCCCTGCTACTTGAATTTTTACAAAGCATCTTCTTGACAAGCACACGCTGCTACTTGAATTTCTACAAAACATCTTCTTGACAAGCACGCCCTGGTTGGCAAAAATCCTCAAAGCTCATTTCATTAAAGCACTACAATCTTTTGAAGATGGAGCGTCTGGAGCGTCTTTACCCTCAAGACGGCGTTGAGGTGTTGATCGGTGTTGGCGTAGGCGTCATGTTTGTGGGGGGTTTCTTTCTGCAAGGTGCGCTTAAAGGCCACCGTTCAACCCCGTCTCCCAACGCAACATCCACATTCCCGACACCGGAGATAGTCAGGTCAAAGACTGTCTACACTGTACCGGCGTCGCAAATCACCGTTACTACGCTGTCGCAAAATGCGACACCGTCTCCGACGACGTCGGTGCCAGTCTACTCAACGGCACCCTTTACTCAGTCAGGCGCCTTTCACCCTGACTTTGAATCTGCTTCTGCTACCAGTATCAGCTTCTTCGAGTTCTGGTTCGGACAAGTCTTTGGCCCACTGTTCCCTTATCTTCTCGGTGTCCTCCTCGTTATCATGACTCTGGTTCAAGCCTTCATGTTCTATCGCCTGGTTTGTTACATGCATCCTCCTCAGCATGGACGCAAGCATCGCCTGTCCAAGCGATTGGTCAAGCGAACGTTCAAGAAACGCGCCAATGTTCGACGTCGTCTACTCCACCTGCTCTCCGAAAGTGACAAACTCCTCGACAGTGACTTTGAAAAGGCAACCCGAGTCAATGAAGCAGTGGAGCACGTGGTCAACCAGAGCAAGGACTTGCATGATCATCTCGCTACCCATATCGTCGACTTCAAAGACATGACTGACGGACTTCGTGACACCGTGAATGCTGCACGTAACGATCTTCGAGTTACCATGCTGTCCGCGAACCGAGACATCCGCAACATCCAGTTCAACTTCACAAGTCTATTCACATCAGTCCGTACAGAGAAGGATACTTTCCTCTCAGAGCTCAGCAATACGTATCGTCAAGTGTCTCAGAAGAAGACCAGTCTCCATGATGATATCAGAGCAATCCGTACGCTATGTGACGAGTTTGAATCAGCGACAGCCACAGTCAAAGACCTGGTCAAAGAGCCTTCCACTCACCTCCATGGTCTCAGAGGCATGATCACGGAAAGTCACCACGAGGTGAAGCAATGGAAACTTGCCATGGGTGAAATGGAGTCAACAAGAAGGCAAATGCAGCACATGGTGCGCGATATGAAGACTGCCAACAGAGATCTACAAGAGCTCGTCAACACAGTCAAGTCTTCGTCGCAGCAATTTACCATGCCACCAGTTGCAGCTCCATTTCAGGCGCCGGTACCAGATGAAGTACCAGGCCGCCAGATCCCAGCTCCGATTCCAGCGCCGGTACCAAATGAAGTACCAGGCAGCGAGATTCGTGATGCTCCCGTGCCACCAGTTCCAGCTCCCATTCCAGCGCCGGTACCAGATGAAGTACCAGGCAGCCAGATTCATGACGCTTCTCCAAGCCCTCCACCCCCTCCCTCACCACCGACTGCTTGCGCACCACCTTCACCGTCGCCACAACCCCCCCTTTTCCAGTCGATGCTCTTGTCACCAGCATCGGCCGCACTTGCAGTCCGTCCCCGTCGCCAGACCAGTTCGCTTTTTCCAGCGTCGAATAGACCACAGCGTTCGGGTAGAGTTTCTCGCCGTCGACCAGAACCTCGCAGAAACCACCAACATGCTCAGTTGACAGGGGCTCAGGCTTCGATCCTAGCTGCCTTTGCTTTCCCAGTGCCCGTCATTCACCCTACGGTTGATGAACAAGCCTCATTCGAGGATGTTGTTGTCTCCGTCCCGGTCACTGAGGAAGTCGAATGCCCTGTCGATGGCCCTCTGTTAACTGCCCGCCCTGAGAAACCAGCTGCAAAAGGTGCTGCTAAAGCTTCAACGCTAGTGCATTCTACGCCATCGCCAGTAAACAGTATCGACGAGCTACTTCTTGCCAGCAGGCCGCAGACTCCCGAGGCTACTGATGTTGCCGTGGAGGACGAGAGCTCAAGGGATGCTGCTAGCGAAGGCGCTTCTGACGAGGCTGATCTTCGCCGAGCGCTGCCAGAGATCTCAGACTCTCAAGACATGCAGGAACCTAAGATGACGTGGTTGTCTAGCGACGAGGAGGACAACGTCGACGACTCGGACGACGACAGCAGCGATGATGATGATCCAGCACAGGGTGGTCACGGTTTCAGAATGAGACCAGCTGAACTGCCTCCGTCGCTCGTTGTCAAGCGTTCCGATGCGCCTAGACCGGAGAGATCAGAGTTGCCAGCAAATGGCGAGGATGATAGCTTGTTTGGTAGTGACGCAAGCATGACGGAAGATGTTCCCGAGGGGGCGAAGATGGAGGTTGAGGAGCAAGGGGCCCCTGCCCAAGCTGTGGCCGTAGCTCCGGATGTCACTGCTTCGGAGGGCATTCGGGAGGTCACAATGGACGATGCAGAATGCTATCCTGACAACGATCCAGACTTCTCCAAAGATATGGAAGCTATGTGCCAGAAGGCTGAGAGCCGAGAGGAGCAGATGGAGGACGCTCCCCAGCTGGCAACAGGGCCCCAGGACAAGGGGACACGTACAGCGGTGGAGGAGTATTTACAGCGCGCCGCACAGCGAAATGCGGTTGCCACGCGCCAGAGAGAGCAGCATGAGGCTCAAATGGCTGCAGCGCATGCCGCCGCTGCCGCTGCTTCCGAAGCTGCACGTTTGGCCGTCCAGGAGGATATCGAGAAGGCCCAGAAGCAGAAGGCGGCGGCTCGCGCCGATGCTAGAGCTGCGAGGCTTGCGAGGGAAGCAAAGGAAAAGGAGAAGGCTAAGGCTGCGAAGGAAGCCAGTGCACAGAAGGTCGAGGCTGCTCGCGTTCAACGCACGGTCGATGAAGCCCAGATGCATCTGGCAGATCCTCCAGCCAATGCAAATGCACAAGGCAGCATCATCAACGACGGTAGCAATGGGGGTGAAATCGATCCTTCTCTGATCGATCCTCAGCTACTCGTCCCTGCCCAGCCCCTTCCTCCGACCAACCAACAGCCGCCAGTATCTCCTCTGGTCAACGTCCAACAGGTGCTGCAGGCTCAGCCAGCGCACCCAGTATTCCCAGCGGCTTATGACCGACCAGCTTATCCTCCGGTCCCATATGGACAACAGGCCGCAGGTTCTTCGGAGCCTGCTCAGCCACGGCGAGCAGCTACCAGGGCGGTTCCACCCCCTGCCTCGCTTATGGACCGGAGTTCAAGTGTGGCCGACCAGCCATCTACCGGCAGACTTCAGGCGCCAACTCAGGGGAGGTCTCTTCTCGGCTCGGTGCTCAGCTCTGTGGACAATTTTTACAGTCCACAACCTGTTGTGAGTCCGGCACCGTCGACCAATCTGCTAGCTGCTGCGGTGTCATCTTCGGCACCAGCGCGGCCAGTGGATTCGGCTCCGGCTGCTACACCAGTCTCCACAGGATCAACAATAGTGAGCCCGAGCCAGAGACCTGCCCCTGCGCTTGAATCAGCATCGTCGTCAGCGACAACGACCACAAACACCGCTACGGCTGATAACTCAGCGCCAGCACCAGCGCCGCGAATTCACTACGACCCTGACCGGTACGATGAAGTCGATTGGGATGACGACGACTTGGAAGAGCAGAAGAAGGAGAAGAAGAAGGAGAAGACAGCAGCACCGCCTGCTCAACAACCGGAAGCACCCCCAGCCCCTTCTGTCCCCTCACCTCACTCCTCCCCACTCTCCGAACCGCCTGCCTCTCTGCCCACCACGCCCAAACAAGTCCCACAAGAAGAGTGGGACAAACTCCACGCGCAGTCAGAAGCCGCCTACCACCAGAATGAGCAGGACTGGCAGGCTTTGATGGAGAAGGCAACCAAAGAGGCCGAAGAGGCGAGAGAGAGAGATGGGTACACTGTCGGTGAGAACACAGAGGCCGAGCCAGATGACAATGGCGATGAAGTCCAGTTCCAGACAGAAGGTGAGGGGACAGAATCATCTCACCAGAAAAACGGTGATGATGAATCCGAGGTCAGCGAGGCGGAATAAGCTGCCTCCACTGTCGGTGAGAACACAGAAGGCAGAGCCAGATCTCAATGGCAATGACGCCCAGTTCCAGACAGAAGGATGAGGGGCTGAGGGAGTGCAACAACATCAACACGAGAATGACAGTGATTGATGAATATGAGGTCAGGGAGGAGGAGACGATCTGACGAAATGGAACGGAACGGAACGGAACGATGGAATGATGGAATGAGGACTGGGGAAGTGACGATGTCACGATGATGACGATAGGATCGAAGGATTGGTTTTGTTTGTTTCTTTCGAAAGTTCTACAAAAGTTTTCGTTTTGGGATCTCAGGAGTTCAAAAGTGTTTGTCTGGGTTTTCAAGTCTTGTGTATGACTACTCTTCTTCTTCAAGGTCATATTTTCTTCGTTTACGAGTCACGATTCATTTGGGATGGGATGGGATGGAATGGGATGGGATGAACAGAAGACTTCTGTGTCCCTTTTTTCTTTTCTTTTTCATCAAAGATCATGATTTCAAGAAGAAGTCATCATGATCATCATGGGATGGTGTTTTTTTATTTATCAAAAGGTCTTTTGTGTGTGTGCTATTTTTCAAGCAAGACACACAGGAATACCTGGGTACAACTACCTACCTACATACATGCGTACCTAGGTAGTGGGCAAGGAAATACCTTGTCTACTTTACTATCAAAACACTGTTCTTTCCAAAACTTCAAGAATCTATTGCTCACCTTCGAAATTCAAACGTCCACTTCCTCCCTTCATAGACAGCGCGAGCGCCTCGAGCACCACAACCTCTTCGATCGAGACCGAGTAAGTCTCTCCTTCTTCTTCGTCGCCTAGAAAAGGGCGCGGCGCTGTAGCAAGCGCAACGAGATATAGTAGGAAGAAAGACAAGGCAGGCGTGACAACAGATCAGATCAGATCAGATCGACATGTCGCAACAGCGCGGGCCAGAAGTATTCACGCAAGCAGCCGCCCCTGTATTGAGCAGGGGGGGCAAAGAGAGGGGCGATATGCATATCTCTATATACAGTACTAGGGATATCCAGGATTGATGGCAGAATTGTCGGCGAAGTTGGCGACAATGGATGGATAGGTAGGTACTCAACATGGTAAAGGCGAGGGATCGGGTGTCAGATTTTCTCTGGGTGGCGTTACACGATTTTGGTCGTGCAGGTACTGTGAGGGAATTGGTGGTAGAGGGTATGTATGTAATGCCATGAGCGGAGGATCAAGGGTATCAAGAAAGGGTGGGCAGCGGTATCTTGTCTGGGGCAGGTGGACATTAGGGAGGAGGCTATCTCATTGACTGGGAGGTAGAGTTGCCTGCCTTGGAAACTTCATCGTGATAAGAATACAGAAAGGTCTCATAGATTTGGAAGATTCTGTAAGATAACTAGCTAAGGCGTATCTAAAGCTGTGCAAGTGTTTCTTGATATCATCGTCTAGAATGTAGCGGGAGCGTAGCTTGGTGTTGTTGTGGCATATAGTGATGTTGCCTTTTGCTTCCGTGCTTCAGTTTAAATAGTAAAGCATACATGGGTATTACCTCGAGCCGAGTTATGTTCTCCCAACCTGACACTCTGCTGCTTTGTCTTATGCTGATGGAGTAATACGTCAGCCACCAAAGCCACAGGTCTGACGAAAAATAACAGTTAAGGAGACAAGCTTTGAGTGCTAGAGCAGATGCAGTCGGGATGCATAACCCAGTTACGTGCGTTGTGAATGCCTACAGCAGCAAAATGTTCACCAGGTCAACTTCAGAGCTCAAGGCGATGTTCTTGCCGGCCCCTCTCCTACAAGGAGTCTTGGATACCAAGTCTCCATGTCCATGACCAACTGGCGAAAATTGGGATTCTCTAGCTGTTCAAAGAAGAATTCTTCCATAGAGGCCAAACGTTCTACCTTGGACTTATGGCCGTTGTCATTGAAGCTTGATAAGTCCATGGTTTGCAGCGTCGCTGAGTCAGGGGCATCTTTTCGTGGTGGTGATATTGCAGATGCTGATATAGTGCAAGTATTTCCAGGTACAGACGTTGTTTCATGTCTTTCAAGGGATCCATTGAGATGGGTTGAGCCAGCGACGTTGACAGGTTCTTCCTGAGTGAGTTGTTGGCTTCCTGATATTTTTCGCAAAGCTCCTGGTCGGTTCAGCTGAAGTTCGACAGGTTCACGAGACGACTCGAATTCAAGAAGAGGGTCTTGCCGCGCGAGAAGCAAACCGCGCCTCGACCTGTCGCCATAAATCTCGGAAGATTCTGGAGTCTCCTTGTTCTTGTCTCGTTCTAGTATTTCATCCACCGTGGGAATGCTGGGGGCGTCATTTTGAGAGGCATTCTTTCTCTTTGATGTCGCAGTCCGTTTCCTGGGGGGCTTCGGTGACTTCTTCCTGCCCGCATTTCGAGTTCTCTTAGCAATTGTGCTCTCATTAGCAGACACATCGGCGTGAGGATCTAGAATAGAATTCGGCGCTGCTGTGACGACGGCTTCCACTGGGTGTTCATTTGAAGAAGATTGTATGATATCTTGGTTGTCGCCCTTGTCTGGAACTTTATATTCAATTCTAGTGGTGTTCTTCTTGAAAGGTAGACTTCGTGGTGGTGGCATAATTCGATCCATAGTTCCTTGACTTGGCATCGATGGAGCAGTATATGGTCGGGGAGTATAGAGTATATCCCCGATATCTGGCAATTTGGCAGGCAGAAAGGATAATGAAGGATCGTTCTCTGAGGTTGCAGTTATTGATCCCAGTGGTATATTTAATTTTCGATCAGCCGAAGAAGATACCCGTTGGTTCGAATCTTGACAACCCTGTGATCTGTGGTCTCCCCATGTATTGCTAGATCGATGGTCAAAAAAATGTGTGGCGCCTTGGTCGTCATTCATTGAGGGCTGTACATAAGGGAACCGATACTGTCGTCCCATTTGATAGCCTTCGGGTTGACCGGTACCACAGCCATGATTTCCAGTGATGTCTTGATAATAGTTGGGCTGATTTAACACAGATCTTGGGAGGTTGTCTCGCAGGTCACCAGCATGATGCACTCGACTTAGATCACCGGAAGCTGACAGAGCGGTTATGGGTCTGTTCGGAGCATAGTCGCCGACATTGACTAATGTCGATGCCGCAGACAGTGGCCGTGTTTGAGGACGAAGTGTTGGATTGGTAGCGGCGTTGGTCAGGGGACAGCCAGCTTGAGAGAGGAATTGCATTGCCTGGTAATAGTCTGCCTCTTGAGCGAAACGCATTTGTATCCTCCGAACCTTCTTATTTCAGTCACGCTCTCCTTTGGTCATGACAGATAGCGCAGTACCTTTCTTTCTGCCAACGGGTATCGTATTGCCAGACATGGCGCTCTTACGATAAGGGTAGTAGAATAAGAATTACTGCTCGTAGTCGTAGACGCTCCGTCTTGAGTTCGTCTGGCTTCGCGTGCTAGGGTGTCGAGACGAAGTGTGTCCTATGTATTCATAAGAATTCCGCTTGTCAGGCCTACCAGGGACATTACCAGCCTCTCCGCCTCATTCACTATCTTCAGCTCAGTGTGCTCATCAATACCACCATCCGCACTATAAAGTCTGATGACATCAAAGGTAGCAAAGAGTCCTCCGTGATCTGAAAGATGAATCCACGGAATAGGTGCTGTCGAGTCAGCTGATACAGTGGCATAGGAGAACTTGGATAATGACAACGTTACTGGTCCAGGTGGCTGAGACGATTGGGATGGCATGTTCACAACTTGATATAGAGATGAGCCTCATGGATAGTATATCCTGACACGGAATCTAGAAGTACAGCACAGGAACAGGTGAAACGAGCCCAAAGAGCATAGACTGATCGGGATCGAAAAGTAGAAAAGAGGAATATCACAAAGGAACCAGAGCGAGAACAGAGAGAGGACCGTTCAAATTGTCATAGGTCATCATGTGATCCATCATCTAAGCGAGCAGGTCGTAAGGTGAAGCATAGCAAACCCTCGAGAACGCTGTGCCTCTACCTAGGCGCCTACCTTAGATACCTAGGTAGGGGGTTGTAAGGAGAACATGTCGCAGACGCTGGCTGCGAACCAGAGGATGACTGATTAGATAAGATGGTTTATGAGGTAGCACAGCGCGGTTCCTGTGATCATCTAATATTGTTGGAGAAATAATCAAGGCGAACCACGGGGAAACTCCGCTAAACTAGATTGGGAAGCGCGAGGTGAAGGAAGCAAAGGGACTGGATCATGAAAGTCAATCATCATATGCCCATCGCCAAAAAGTTCGTGTCGCATTGCTCAACGCGTGCCAACACTTCAAAGCTGCAAGTGCGAGGTCCATCACTGCATGCGCCACGACAGGAAATCGTTGCGCTAATGCTGCGCTTTAATCGCACTGATATCCGCTGAATATCTTAGCTGTTACTGTTCATCCCTCGCAAAGTCGCGACAATGGCGCCTGGCCCTGCGGCCGGAGGTGTTGACCCCAAAGATCAAGAGAATCAGAGGTTTATGGATGAAGTCGCCGCATATCACAAACAGCGAGGGTAGCTATGCGCTCAAAACATGTCGCTGACTCATGTACTGACAGTGCCGCAGCACCGGCTTTGATCGAGAACCGAAAGTCAGCGGCCGGCCCATACACCTACTGAACCTTTACAAGGCGGTCCTTGCGTTGGGCGGATACGATGTGGTCTCTGCAGAGAGGATGCAGTGGAGGGAACTGGCGAGATCTTTTGGGCTGGGGACTCACCATGAAGCAGCAATGGCGTTCCAGCTGAAGACAGTTTACTACAAATATCTTGCGTCAGTCCCATCCAGCAAGTTCTGTATTGGTTATAACCGTGCTGACGTCTTGGCTGTAGTGCCTATGAGATTTCCAACCATTGGCATGAAGTGCCACCACCACCAGAGATACTAGAGCATCGAACCGCGAAAGGAGGCGATCTCCGTCATCGAACGTTGGAAAACTACAATCTTGCACCGCTCCGGGAGAGTTTCACGCTTGACGAAGGTCGTGACTCGGGTGATGATGGCATCGGGACCCCGAAAACAGAAGCTGTGGACGGAGACGACTCAGGTTCTCGTTATCCCTCAAGTAAGCATGCGGAGGATCACAACAGAAAATTCAGAGACCGATCGTACTAACTTCTGTTAAGGGTTACGACAGGATCCCAAGAAGGTGATACCGTTCCAACCAGATACGACCCCTGCTCGAGCAATACGTACTGCAACCAACACTCACTCACCACAACCATCTCCTGCCTTCGGTCAGACTTTCGCAGCACCCCCCATTGACTACAAACAGCAAGTTCCGACTGTAATGAACTACGCCCCCCAGAACTCAATGCCTCTTACCCTTCGACAAGTGGTCACGCCAGGAAACAATCCGGATCTGTTTCGCCAGAAGGTTGCAATGGCAAAGGCACAGAAGATGACAAAGCCGCAGATACATCCTCAACATCTACTCCGAGGAACACTGCCGCCAAGTAAGTCGTCGAAAGATATGTGTGTATGCCAAATACTAATAACTGCCAGCGCAATTCTCGGGACCAAATATCTACATAAGGTGTTTGTATGGTCTGCGTTCTGGCATTCCGGAACAGCAAGATTTCGCATTACATCATCTCGTCAAAGTCTCCTACGAAAGAGGCGATAAATACAAATTTGAAGGATTTCCTATGCTCGCTGAGTCTTTGATCGAGAAGGCGTTGGAAATCACAGACCTTTTATACGATGTGAAATGGGAGCTTTCCTATGGCGATCAATCGCTCAAGCCCAATGTGCTGAATGGCAGCTTTGGCACGCCAAATCTGCTAGAACATATCGAGCTTCTCAAATCTCAAGCCAGACCTCGTGGTGTAGATTCGGCAGTGTTCCAACACAGATTACACAAGATTACAGAGGCTATTGTGGTCATCAGGAACATGGTGTGGCTTGAAGAAAATGCCGGATTCATCTCCCAGTTTCCTTACTTTCGCGAGTTTCTTGTCATTGCCCTCAATCTCCCCAAGATCACAGACATCAGCGAGTATGAACACTGTGCGCTGAAGATCTGCGAAGATGTGACTCCATTCTTTGCGATGACGATACACGATCCGCTGTTCAACTCGCTGCTCAAATACATTGAGAGCGAGGACAGAGGCGCTGTCTTGTCTACGCTGAAGGCAATCGACTACATCTCTGGGGACTTGCCGCAGGCTCACAAACTTACGGGTCTCTCACCGAAGCTTATCGAGCGCATATGCTATCTGACGACTCTACCGGATGAGGAAACGCAGACTCGAGCCCTGAAGATCCTCTATCAGTACACATCTCATACCGAGAACGTGCAAGAACTCTTTACTACTTCCTCGTCACTTGTGGAACACCTTGTACCGCGATTGGTTGATTTCCTCATGGCCGATGCAAGGCTACATGAGACAAAATTGTTAAAGAAACCTGCCATCAAGGCCCCTCCTAACACCGTGATCCCCTCGATACCGGTTGAGCTATTGGCGCAACTGATACAGATACAAGAACCCGATCGATCGAAGTACTGGCTAAGATCTTGTTTCGAAGAGGATCTCGAGAGTGACATAACACAGATTGCGATTTGGCAAGCCTACCAGGCACAGTTCTCGCAACATACGCCGCTTGCTGCATCCGAATTCATCAAGAACGTAAGTTCAACGTTCAGCACTGCGCAGGCACAAGTGATCAATGGACCGCAACCCCGGTTCATTATCAAGGGCATTCGACCTCGACGGGTTCCTATCGATATGAGTGGTCATCGGCTACAGAAATGTCACTGGGAGATACCGTCGATCGATCCAACTCAGCCTGGTGTCCGCCAATGTGGCACCTACCACCTGAATCGACAGAGCCTTTGGTCGCATATACTTACGTCACATCTACACTTCCAGCGAGATGAGAACCAGAGGTTCACATTTGCACATGCTCCAGCTGAGGGATACAAATGCTGTTGGCCAGGCTGTCACAAGGCAAGTTTCTCCAACACACGTGATATCGGAACACATATCAGGATTCACTTGCCGGATGACGCCTCACTCAAGTCCAGCGGCTCTACACTCACCAGCATCCGGCAGTCAGCACTTGGATTACCGGCGAACTCGAAGTCGGAAGACTGGATCCAAGAAGCAGAATACTACACTTTCACTTACTATGAATCACCGGTGGAGGGCAATCAGATTGTCGGCCTTGCTGGACCGTCGTTGTTAATTCTGCAGAATCTCGCACGGAACTTGAGGAAGCTCATCGTGCAAGAAAAGGCAGCCGCTTCAGTCCCTGGCAGCGGATTCGGCGGCACAAGGCAGAATTTCGTGGGTATGGTTGAGAAGGTATTTCCCAACTCGATCAAAGAACGGCTTGCATGGGTATTGGCGCAAAACCGGACCTTGATGCAAGGAGTGACAATGTTGATAAGCATGATTGAAAAAGGAGAAAGCAATTATCGGGCGTTACGGGAAAAAGGGGAACACGGCGAGGAAGACACGATGATCTTCTAGGCATCGGGTTATTGGGGGCCAGCCATTTTCTGGGGTAGTAGCAGTTGCGTGCATGGTTACGTGACATGTTTTTGTATTCCTTCGGTCCTCCTGGTCTAGAGCGTGGGGAGCTAGGAGTTTTTACGCGAGGCCATGATCACGATTGGTCGATCTGTATGGGAAGTGTATACTACGTACTGCTGTACCAGATAGCCTGTGACTAGAAGCGCATAAAAGATGCGAGACAGCGAGACAGCAAGACAGCGAGACAGCAAGACAGCAAGACAGCGCGACAGTTGAATAAGAAGCCAGTAACTTGTTAACCTGTTAAATCATTGGTAAGTTAGATCGGATAGTGATGCTGTTTTGGTCGCGCATTTCCCTTTCAGCTCTTGAGATATTGATCGTCGTGGTGGGGTAAAATGGCCGTAGCCTGGAGGGGAATCGTCGCAACGAGGCATCGAGGCATGTGCGGAGTAAAAAAAAGTAAAAGAGCATCATAGTGTCAACATCCCTGAATCAATTTTCCCCAAATTTCTTTCGTGGTGTCAATTCTATGACTGTCCACCAAGTGTATTCTCGCCGATCGCTTGAGGTGGGCTACAAAATTCTACATTTACATACTTTCGTTCATGGATAATTGATGACTGTGTCACAAGCATTTCCTTGCTCTTTTCCATTCTCATTCCATATTCACTGACCGTCATTCGTTTGACCTTTTCCCTTTCTTGCCTTGGTAGGTCTCCGTGTAATTCGAGGTTCAATTCACAGTCATGGCCTCCCACGCCACGTCGTCAGTCCTTCAGCGCGCTCAGCGACTGTGTACGGAATTGGGGACCGCTTGCTCCTCTTTGAATACTTCCAGAATTTCACCCGTGAAACCTGGGCCGCCAATGCTGCTCACAGGTACGTCTTTTCCATTTTCGCACATCCTTCCTGGGTCCACAAACCCCCCCACAGCCAAATCCCGCTCTGCTACCCGGGCCGTGTGACTCAGGTATATCCTACCCCCCAGTCCTTTTGCTAGTCGAATATATATATATCATGCGCCAATGGTTGACACATCGATCAGGCCCAAGAAGAAAGTCCCAAACAATCAACGTCACCGTCACGATGCGCAACATGTCGTCAGTGCGCAAGCCTCAGAGTCTTAATATAGACAACATGAATCCTCATGTAAAGGCTGCCAAGTATGCCGTTCGGGGAGAGATCCCAGCGAAGTCGGAAGAATATAGGGATCTCTTGAAGAAGCAAAAAGAGTCTGGTCGTCCTCCAACACCCCCGGGAGAAAGCCCCTTGCCCTTCGATTCAGTCATCAATGCCAATATCGGTAACCCACAGCAGTTGGACCAGAAACCAATAACCTTCTTCCGCCAGGTACTCTCAATTCTGGAGAACCCAGCGCTACTCGAGAACGTGGAGGCGCTCAAGACCGCATTCGGCTATAAACAAGACGTGATAGATAGGGCGCGATGGCTATATCGCGAAATCGGCTCTGTAGGTGCCTACAGTCAATCTGCCGGCGTTCCAGCAATCAGGCGGTCAGTGGCCAATTTCATTGAGAGACGTGACGGATATCCTGCGGATCCATCCTCGATCTACCTTTCCGCTGGAGCATCCTCTGCCGTGGAAACACTCCTAACTATGATATGCTCGTCACCTGAAACCGGCGTCCTCGTTCCGATCCCTCAATATCCTCTCTACACCGCTACTCTTGCTGTATTAAATGCCCGTGTTGTTCCATACTACTTGGAGGAGGACAAGGCGTGGAGCACAGATATCGATCTCATCAGAGAGTCGCATCGTAAAGCGAAATCTGAAGGAACTCACGTCCGTGCCATCGTCGTCATCAATCCAGGTAATCCAACTGGTGCATCACTGTCAGAAGAAGAAGTCAAGGATATAATCAAGTTCGCTGCAGAGGAGGATTTGGTTATCATTGCCGATGAAGTATACCAGACTAACATATTTGTCGGCCAATTCTACTCCTTCAAAAAGTGCCTCACGGACTTGAAGCATGCTGAACCTGGGGTTTACGATACCGTCGAAGTTGCATCTCTAAATTCTATTTCCAAGGGGATGATTGGCGAATGCGGTCATCGAGGCGGTTATTTTGAACTTGCCGGCTTTGATCCAGAGGTTGAGGCTCAAATCTTGAAGTTTATCAGCATTTCCCTCTGTCCGCCTGTGACCGGCCAATGTCTTGTTGAGCTCATGGTCAACCCTCCTGTTGAAGGAGACCCATCGTATCCTCTGTATCATAAGGAGTACAACGGCATCAAGGACGGTCTAAAGAAACGCGCGTTTGCTCTCTATGATGCGTTTAGGGACATGGAAGGAGTCGAGGTTGGCGAACCTCAGGTCAGTCCATCTTCCCAACACCCTCGTCATCCCTTCAATATCTCCTAACTAACTGCATGCTCACTTACAGGGCTCAATGTATCTTTTCCCCACAATCACCCTCCCAGAAAAGGCGATCGAAGCCGCACAGCGCGAAGGAAAGGAACCAGACGATTACTACTGCATGCGCCTCCTTGACGCAACCGGGATCTGCGTCGTACCTGGATCCGGATTTGGCCAGAAAGCTGGAACATTACACTTCCGGACCACATTCCTGGCTCCTGGTACCGACTGGGCTGAACGAATTGTCCGATTTCACGAATCCTTCATGAAGGAGTTCAAATAGTTCTTTGACGACTTTCTGTCTCATGGCCTGTTGCTTTTCCCGTTTCTTTGATGTCTCCTATTTTTCTTTTCCAACGAAATCCGACGACAGATTCAGACCGACGCACATTCAATCTCTATATGATCTGACACACCTACCTTACTTACCCGTCTAACATACCTGCCAATCAACCAATCAAACTTACCCATCTATCCATGTATATCACGAGCGAGCGAACAAGCAATCCAGCATGCATACAAGATGTATCTACCTATACATCTGGAACAAAAAAAGGGGGGCAACAAACCCAAGGGAAAATTTACCAACAAAACCGAGGGGGACAAAAGTCTTTTTAGCTGTCGGCGTTTCTACTACTTAGCTACTTAGGTACTTACTGTATGCATAAAAGGAAAAGGAAAAGGAAAGGGAACCACTCGCCCAAAAAAAAAAGTCGGGCTTTTTGATTTTTTTTCCTTCTTGTTATTAGCATTATTATCATTATTATTCGCATCTCTCCCCCTGGGGAAAGGAACACAAAAAGGGGGCAGGGCGAGGCAGGGACCAGCGTTAGGGACGTAGGTAGGTAGGCTACATGTGTACACAAATACCAGGTACATACCTAGGTACCTACATAAGTAAGGTAATTCAATTACTCGAGTATTTCTATGATTTTGGTGCTTATTCATGGTCTCTTGATGATTGGTTTTTTTTTTTTTTTTTTTTTGAAAAGTATTGGATCTCATAATCAATTGGCTTGATTGGCTTGCATGCATTTACTATCTATTACCTACCTCAGGTTACGGTAGGTAGGTACGTAATAGGTAGGATTGAATTATATTGATTTTGTTCTAAAACACTTTATATAACGTATATATCCCCTATCTGTTTGATTAATTATATCTCTGGTACATCTCTTTATATATAGAATGGATTATTTGACACTAACGCTTTGTATGCCTGGATTGAGGAGGAGGAGGAGGGTGATGGATAGAGCGGTTGCGTAGGTATGATGGCGGCGTGGCGATTTTTCATTATGAGGAGTCGTCTTCTTTGGGAGGTGGTACTGTGGTGGTGTCTTCTTGAGGCTTTTTGGCAGGTTTTGTATCTCCGTTGGGTGGCGAGGGTTCTTCCTTCTTCTGCTCTGTCGGTTGGCCATCGTTTCCGTCTTTTTTGCTGTCGTCGTCATCGTGACTATCGTCACCTTCTTTCTTGGAGACGGCAGATGTGGGAGCGGCGGCTGGCTCTACGTCTGCGTCGGATTCGGGTGCCGGTTTGGGTGTTTCCTGGGGAGGAGCATTGGTTGGCGGAGGTGGTGACTCTGTAGAAGGCGGATCCGATTTTGGAGAGTCTGACGTGGGAGGTGGTGGAGAAGGGTCGGAGGATTCCTTTGGTGCTGGTTCTTCTTTCTTTGGGGGGTCTTTTGGTGGTTCATCCTTGGGTTTCGGAGGGGAAGGGGCAGTGGCAGGACTTTCATCTGGATCTGGTAGAGGGGCGGCTGGAGCTACGGGCAATGGTGCTGGAATATCTGCAGCTGGTGGAACTGGACCTGGTGGAGGATTTGGTATCGAAGGCTGAGAGGGTAGCGGACGAGGCCGTAGTGCAGTATTGTTACCGTCAAAACCACCATTAGCCATGTACATATCTGGATTATTCATGGTGTTGTTTCGAACTGCTCGCTCGTAAAGTCGGGTCAACCGGGCAACTTCGCTACGGACTGTGACTTTGTCGTCGGTATCAATATCTTCGTAGCCGTGGACGCCTTTGCTGATGCCGAGCCACATGATTTCGGAATTTTCAATCTCGTCAACCACTCTTTCAACATCATCGCGGAACATACGTGCACGCATTGGCTGCCCTCGGCTTTTAAGATAAGCCACCAAGCCTGCAATGATAGTGTTCATGGCTCCGAATAGAGTGATCAGGACGTGCGAGCTTTCACTGGCTCCGAGACCTGTAAGAGCTGCTCCCAGGACAACTTGGGTTAGCAGCATCGTATTTGACACGGTGGCTGTGAACTTGTAGGTAACATCTTGAGAAGAGCGAAGCCGAAGAGCTCTGCCGTAGAGAGTCTTCTTTCCAATCTTTGGGGTTTGTGCTCCTTCTGGTAGAATAGAGGGTGGCACTCCTGTAAGCATGCAGAACTGCGCGTGAGGATCGTCGTCAATATCACCTCGAGAGAAGTTCCTAAGGAGCGGCGTTCTCTCGTCCGGCATTTTGATCGTTCCTGAATGCCCAGAGCGACGGGACCCCTTTTTGTGCGTACAAAGATAGATCAACGCAATATCAACAAGTCAAAGCGACTATCCCTTGTATATTTACGCGCAAAATGCTAGAACTTCAGGCTCACAAGAGGAAGGGAATGAAAATAAAACAAGTCTTACGTGGGTATCGATAAAAAGAGAAGAGAAACTTGGTTATCAATGCTAGCGAAGTAAATAGCTGGTCTGGCCGACATTGTGTACTAAAGAGACATGGGCAGATCTACTAAGATGAAAACTAACGTGTGCCAAGCATACATGGGCTAACGCTCAGCTTGTCATGGGTGCAGTCGGGGTGTAGATAGCAAGATAGATCAGACAAGGATGATGTACGTTCGGAGATGATATCGGCAGTGATGATATGCGGCGACTGAACTGGGAGAATAGTCATAAGGAAAGACGAAGAAGGAGTCCTGAGGAAGGTCTGTTGAAGAGTGAAATAATGATCATAAGATATATTAAGATACAAGATATGAACCAGGTCACTTAGCTATAGTGCCAAGCAATTGGAGTCTCTTCTCGGCGGACGGCGACACGGACATTGACACGGACATTGACACGGACAGGCACCGCGGTGATGCATCATCTCAGATGAACTCGTCGCTAATTAGTGTTATAGCTTTCCCCAAAGCTTCACTCCCTGCTTGCACCTCAACTCTTCCCGTCAACCAGTCTTCTGAAGATCGCCTATTCCTGCATCTGAGAATTCATTTTCGCAAACATGGCGGTCGATCCACAGTACGCGAAATACCCTGATCTGTCGTTGGCGCAGGACATCTTCAATCTGGCCAATCCATCATGTCCCAAAACAGTCCGACAAGCTTCGCAGCAGAAGTTACAGCAGTCAATAACAGAACACAAAATGGCGCCTCTCTACTACAACCTAGCACATCCCGTCACAGGTCTTCTCAACAAGACTGGTGAAGGTGCATCAAGCAAAACTGCAGTGACCACCAGACGTGGATCGGTCACTTCAAGTCTACTCCCTTCGAAACCCTCCGTAACGGACACACTGGTATGGGATGAATCATTATACGAAAAGTTAAAGAAGGAGAACGAAGAAGAGCTGGAAGCGATTCAGAAGGAGGAGACTGAGGCTGAAGAGAACGCGGGTGAGACAGAAATCCAACAAGTCAGAGGCAAACGAGCCGAGTTCTGGGCTCGAGTCGGTGACAAGGTAAATAACATGTACTAGACGACCCATGACAACAAAGCTGATGTGGCATGATCTAGGAAAAAGCATTGGCCGCATACGAAGCAGTGTTTGAGAAAACTGGCGTTCTCGGCATTAAGATAGACATCGTCCTTGCCATGATACGAATAGGCCTGTTCTTCGGAGATCGACTTTACGTTAAGAAAGAGATCGACCGCGCCGACATGTTAGTGGAGAGCGGTGGTGACTGGGATCGAAGAAATCGCCTCAAGGCATACAAAGGACTTCACCTTCTGACCATTAGATCGTACAACCTCGCTGCACCTCTCCTTCTCGACAGCCTTTCTACCTTCACAAGCTATGAACTTTGTTCCTACTCGAATCTTGTCGTGTACTCTGTCCTTGCTGGTACGCTCACTCTGAAACGGACGGACTTCAAATCAAAGGTTGTCGATGCGCCAGAAATAAAAGCTATACTCGGCGCTCAGAAGGAAGACCAACTTGCAGCTTTGACTGGGGAGAAATCATCGGGACTCGCTGCTGGAGACGAGGAGATGACAGATGTAAGCGCCTCTAGCGCAACTCCTGGATCGGCTTCGACGGCCATCAACGTCAATACTCTGGGCACGGGTTCAGGAACGCAAGCTGTATCGGAAAAGCCAATGGATTTCTCCCCACTGGCCTCACTTGTCACCTCCCTCTACACTGGAGATTATCGTACATTCTTCCTTTCTTTGGCGGCGGTCGAAGAGAGTTTCCTGCTGCAAGACAGATACCTTCAAGAACATCGCGCTTGGTATATCCGGGAGATGCGTCTTCTCGCCTACAGTCAACTGCTCCAATCTTACCGTGTTGTTGGACTCAAGAGTATGGCACACGACTTCGGCGTCTCGGTGGACTTTCTAGACAAGGATCTGGCACGATTCATTGCGAACGGGAGAATCAACTGTACCATTGATCGCGTTTCGGGTACCGTCGAGACGAACCGACCGGATGACAAAAACAAGCAGTATGCGGACGTCGTCAAACAGGGTGACTCCTTGATCACAAAGTTGCAGAAATATGGCCAGGCCGTTAGACTAAGGGGTAGTGAGAGGGGTTGAAGGAGATGCACAACAGCAAACATAGGATCACATATCCCGGCGTGGCGTTAGCAACCGATACTAAGGGAACTCGCTGTGTCGAAATTCTGTTCATTGGACAGGCTCTCTGGAAAGGGGGGCGCGGCGCGGTGCGGTCAGGAAATGGGAAACAGAAGAAAGCATACCAAGATAGATGGCCCAAAATAAATGTCAGCCATAAGTGTATTCATACTAGATCTAAGATATAAGCCTGCCTGGCTTAAGGTACTGAGTATGTATGTACCTGCTATGTTAGTATCTACAATATTCTCTCTCCTGCAAGCAAGCAAGCATAATGAAAAATTGAAAAGAAGAAAAAGTTCTAGGACTGGGTTTCGTGGTTTTGTTTGAGAACATTGGAACGGAGCGTTGATGACGAGATATCGAAAAGGAAGGAACATGCACGGTAAGGTAGGTAGGCAGGCAGTCCCGTAAGGTAGCTCCTTGATGAGTATTGAGAAGTAGGTAAGGTACCTTAGCCATCGGTATATTATGTCTCCCTGACCCCAATTCCCCCATGTGCCCCCCGCTCCCGTCCCCTAACCTGCCATGTGTGTGTTCTGTATCCCTCTCACTGCAGACCTCATCCGCCTTATGCAGTAGGTAAAGAAAAAAAGAAACCCCGGCCGACACCCCAACACCCTCTCCCGGTTCCCAAACACCATCCAGCCCGCCCTAGGCCCGATCACGGAATAAAAGGGATCCAGACTCTGGTCCTATTTCGAAAGGTGAGGTAATCGTCGCCGAAGAATTGGATGAGGGATTTTTCTTCTTCTGTTTTTTGTTGTTAGTTAGAGGTTAGACTTTGGTATAGAGAGGGGAGAATAGACAAAATAAAAGGCATTCATGTACGTATATATATATATCTATTGAGTACTTTAAGGGGGAAAGGAGAGAGTTGATAGTAAAAACTTACTTCTAATCCTGACGCTGAAGAATTTCCAGAGTACGACGGCATAGGCGAAGAAGCAGAACGTGTTGCCGAGCATGAGCTGCGTGCCGAGGGCCCACCAGTAGTAGCCGGCGTAGGAAGGGTGGCGGAAATACCGATAAGGGCCCGTCGTGATCAGCGCGTGGTCGTCTTGCTTTTTGTGCTGGACGATGTGGTTGAAGGATTTGCCGGCGGAGGCCATGGCGGAGGTGCGGATGGGTTGGCCGGTGGCGATGAGGAGGATGCCGAGGGTTGTTGTGAGGTGGGAGAATTGGATGGTGGTGGAGGAGGAGGAGGAGGCTGGTGATACAGGTCTGAAATGATGGAGGAGGAGTTGGCGGAGGAAGAACTCCGAGAGGGCGGTGGTATGGGCGACAGCGTATTGCCAGCCGTTGTTGGAGAGGAGGAATGAGTCAATGTTGGCGTAGGCGGTGTTGTAGCGGGCCGTGGAGTCGAATTCAAGGTAGTGGAACAGGGAGAGCGTGGAGATGAAAAGGCAAGGTCGCCATAAAGAGGAATTGGCAAGAGAGAGTTGGAGGGCCAGCAGAGATGTTACACCGAGGGTGAGACCGAGAAGAAAGGCTCGGATAGATGTGCCACAGAGTGACTTTTGGCCGTTGGGATAGTTGCTCGGGTCGACGGGAGCAGGACGGACTGGAGGCCAGGAATGGCCATTCGTACTTGAGCTGTCGGGTACATGATGTGAAGGATCTGCCATATCCTTGCAGGTCTAGAGCTGAAGACACCTTGTTGTATGACGCAAGAAAAAGTTGGAGCAGTATACGTTCAATATATCGAGAGGAACGAGACACGCCCCCACACTGAAAATAGATAGCGAAAATCAAGCACAGCGAATCACCATCAGCCTCATTGACGATGCTGAGCCGAATGCGGCTGGCGGTTAAATGGTGGCTCGAGCGATGGGACTTACATATGTTTGTTGGCAAGTATATCTTGTGTACTACGTAGTATCATAGACAATGACGAAGGAACAATACCAACGATATGCAGGCCACATCGGAAGTAACCCCGATAACTCCATCAAAAGCACGGACTACAGCGACCCGGGGTGGGGCTAATATCCTGCCCTCCTCGCCGTGCAGTACACAGCCTCGATGTCTTCGCAATACTTACATAGTAATTACGACGTAGATACCAGATGTCAATAGTTCGATCGAGGGCGTAGATTCAATATTGAGGTAAAGACGTCTCCCTCAACTGTTCGACGAAGATACAGCACTTGTTCCTCGTCATTTCCCACCATACTGGCATTCGAAAATGGACCTGTCATCAATAGATCCAGCCGAGAACCTGCGGAAGATGGAGCGAGGAGATTTGTACTATGCATTCACCCCCGACCTGATCGCAGTTCGTACCCGGTGTCAGCAGGCCTGCCGACGATTCAACAACGCGAGCGAAGCTTCTCGCCGGGAACGCACCAAGCTGTTGAGAGAGTATGTTTAAGACATTGCATTCCCTTCCAGGGTCATCGAGCCGCCTGTGTTTTCAACCTCATCACTTTTCGTTTCTTACAAGTTCCTTGGATGTCTAGGATCCTTGGAGATAAGACACCGCTGCCTCCCCCAGCCGCGACGCCGGAAGAGGAAGAGGCGCTGTTCGCATCGGATCCATGGATTGAACCTCATGTCAACATGGACTATGGTTACAACGTCAAACTTGGGCAAGGAGCGTTCGTCAATTACAATTCGACCTTTGTAGACACGACTTTGATCACGATCGGCGCAAGGACGCTAGTTGGTCCGAACTGTAGTTTCTACAGCGGAGCTCATCCCCTGGACCCTGCGGTAAGAAATGGCCTCAGTGGTCCGGAATCAGGCAAACCCATCGTCATTGGAGAAGATTGCTGGCTTGGAGGAAACGTGACCATTGTGCCAGGTGTGACGTTGGGGAGAGGGGTCACAGTAGGGGCTGGCAGTGTCGTTACAAGGGTACGGTGTGATATCTATCCTAACTTCAACGTGTTACTTAATGAAGATTCAGGATGTGCCTCCTTTCCATGTTGTGGTGGGAAATCCCGCAAGGATCCTGAGAAAGATCGAGAGCTCTTGGGACGGATCGAGTTGAAGAAGTCTGTGCAGGACAATATTTAAGGTAGAGAGCGTTGAACGCCCGGTGCGTGATGTGTAGTACCTTGCTTTTGAAAAGTCTAGGCGATGAGCTGTAATGCAACTCTATGAGGTAGTAGTCACTGTGCTTTAGTCATCAGCTGTTGTAGCAGTACATCTTTGTACGATGTCCTTGCCTAGTGCAACATCAGCAGGCTTTATGATCTCGGTGTAACTCTTCTCGACCAGCGGTGAAGAGAATGTCAATTGAAGGGTATGAGGCTACAAAGTCAACACATGTTGCACAAAGCTGTACGAAGTAGTAAAGTTGCACGTATCCAACCAATAGGAGGAGACTTCCTGCAGCGAACACCTAGCACAAATGGTACCCTATACCATCAGCCTTCCCATGACCGACAGTTATGGTATGGCAAGCTTCTGACTTGACAGGTCAATCCTGCGATTGATACAGTACCTAGTCATCTGATTGGTTGACATCCCAGTCTGCTCTGTTGTTGTATCACGGTCTGTGTTCTGCGGTGCCTCCTTTTGCAAAATCCGTGCAACACTAGTTGCGCACTTGAGAAACACAAGATGCATATATCCGATCGCTGCTTTCAACCATTGTCCAACTGCCAACCCTCCTCGTATGGCCTGATACATAGGCTCGCTCCGAACATTTCTATAAGTCTCATTATGCTCTCCATTTGATATATCATCGACGAGTGTTCGCCGGAACGAAAAACGCTTGAATTGTCCCAACTCACAGCGTGTAGTCCCCAGTGTCTAGACTCTCTTGTCAAACACTGTCCAACCCACATTCTCAAGTGACGTTACAGTCATCGTACCGCAATCAAACTTGTTTGTACGCTCTTGCATTGGCTTACGCCTGCCTACACGAAATGCCATCAGGCTGTGCATACCACAACATCCTCAAACCTCGCGGCGAATGTGCGGACTGCGATGGCAATCGCCTTGAACAACATCAAATCCGACGGTTGAATCTGAAACGTGCCATTAGACTGAGAGCAAAGGAGAGGGAGAGGAAGAGAGAGCAGGAGCTCTGGATGTGGTTGGCGCTCTTGAAGGATTTGCAGTGGTATCCACTTGGAGTGATGGATGGTGCACTGGCCACGGGAAACTGTTACTTCTCAGTTGAAGAACCACAGAGGATTTCAGAGGACTGCCCACTCCCACCGGAAACATGAACAGCCTGGAGAGGAACGACACAGGAAGGGCGGGAGAATATGCTCCGACTTCCCACTCCAAACAATGCATAACGAGCAATGACTAAACATTCAGTTGACAAGGAGAAAGGAAGAGTTCCATTTAGACGAAGCACGAAACCGGCGGAGAGCAATATGAGGAATTATGCAGAGATAGTGTAATATCATAATGCTTGTATAGGTTCATGAAGATCCGAGGCAATGAAATCTAGCATAACGCAATACTTCTCTAACGTACAGCCATCGTGGCAACCAGATTAAGTATCGATCCTTCGTCCTGTCGAGGTGGATGGTTTGGTAGAGGACGATGATCTAGAATGTCTTTTCAATCCGCGTATGCTTGTCTCCCGACTTTCTGGCGACTGCGGACATCAACATTGTGCACGCGATAGTTAACGTAATAAAATTGGATAGTGGACTAGGACTGAAGGCAGAGATGAAGAAGGAATGCATATTGCTGGAAGCAGTCTAGAGTCATGCCTGTCTCGACAGCATATTACGTTCTGAATGAACGTACTTTGTACAATAGTACGAGACGATATCACCTTTGTTGGCGAAAAGGAGAGACAGGATCCGTAGCGGGTTGTAGTTGGTAAGTCTGACGGTTTTTGAGGACACTCTGCACTCATTTCTCCACAACTGCTTTCCCTTTTGACCGCCTGGCGATTCATCTCAATGCTGGCCTTGGCATACTTTCTGCCACGGTCATCTCTTTGCTGGACGATTGAACCTACGACTCTGTACGGCGATTCAATTATTCAACAGCGGCTGCAGCTATGGCGCCAAACATGTCCTTACACTCGGTGACGGCCATTCTCATCTTGACTGCAGATGCGGCAGCCGAGTCACCACGCATCTTCGCCAAATATTACAGCCCCCCACATACCTCAACTACCGCCGGCATACCTCTTCCTACTCAACCCTACACCTCTCTGAAAGAACAGAAAGCTTTTGAAAAGGGCTTGCTTGAGAAGACCGCCAAACAGAGCTCAGACGTAATTCTGTATGACAACAGGATAGTGGTATTCAAGAATGAAGGCGATGTTATGTTATACGTGGTCGGTGCAGCAGATGAGAACGAAATACTACTGTACAACATCGTCCTCGCACTGAGAGATTCATTGAGCATTCTCCTGAAGTATGTGATACCTCGGTTTGTGGCAGTGGATATAGCTAACGCCTTCAACCGCAGGAACACCACCGACAAGCGAACCATCATCGAGAATTACGACCTTGTGACCCTGGCTATTGACGAGATCGTGGATGATGGTATAGTACTGGAAACCGACCCAGTTATTGTTTCTACAAGAGTCTCAAGAGCACCGGCACAGGACGCACCCAACATGAAGAACATTGATCTGAGCGAACAAGGGCTGTTGAACGCATGGGAGTTTGGCAAAAGAAAGCTTGTGGAGGCAGCACGAAACAATATGTAGCAAACGCGCTCTGAAGATATTGATTCGTGGGAGCATTGGGTTGGCGTTGGGTAGGTCGCAATGCTTGACTGCAGAGTGTGTGGCATTCGGGGTCTAGAAAGTCATTTCGTGAATGATCGTTTGTAAGCGAATCGCAGTAAAATAAGTAGTTCGCGTATGTCTGCAAACTACATTTCCTATATGAATTCAATTACCGATTACTGTGTTATATGATGTCTCGGCTTGGACAGAGAAAAGCTCCTGGTGATTTGTAACTCGTAAGGCACGGAATTCTATGTAATTATACGGAGTCTGTGATGGGCGCGGAAAGGACCCTAAAAGACGTCACTGTGCCGGTGGGTTCAAGAACATTTCAATTCGAGGTCCGCGGGGTTGCACACCACACATGAGAGAGTAAAGACCAAACGCCAGCATGAAGCAGAGATTCTCCTCGCTAGATGTGAGAGTACGTGACCCCTTCAGATGCGAGCCTTTTCACAAGATCACTAACGGAATCAAGGTCATCAGCCATGAACTCTCAGAGCGTCTCGTTAGCCTGAGGGTTGCAAATGTATACGATCTCTCAACCGTAAGGCGCCTGGGTGAATATTCGACGACCGAGAACTTACATGACTGATAATCTTCGTAGCGGATTTTTCTTTTCAAGCTCGCAAAACCTGGGTCGAAGGAGCAGCTACTCGTGGACTCTGGATTTCGCTGTCACTTGACAGACTTCAATCGTACCACAGCAGCTGCGCCATCTGCATTCGTTTCACGCCTTCGCAAATACCTTAAATCTCGGCGCATTACATCTGTGACTCAGATCGGCACTGACCGGATCATCGAGATTGTATTCAGCGATGGGCAGTATCGACTGTACCTGGAGTTCTTCGCAGCTGGCAATATTATACTCACTGACAAGGAATCGACCGTCTTAGCCCTGCTCCGAGTGGTCTCAGAAGGAAACGAAGATGTCGATGTGAAGCTTGGGGGTACTTATTCAACCCGGGGCAAGCAAAACGTGGACGGCATCCCGCCAGTCACCGCAGATCGATTGAAGGACGCACTCACAAAACAGATTGCGAAATCCACTTTATCCAAGGAAGCTTTAGGCAAAAAGATCAGGAAAAAGGGAGGAGATGAACTGCGCCGTGCTATTACGGGCACATTTCCGGAATACCCGCCAATCCTCCTCGACCACGCTTTCAATGTAGCGTCATTCGACCCGTCGCTGAAGCCGGAACAAGTTCTAGCCGATGAAGGCTTGACATCGCAACTGCTTGCAGTGATCGAAAGAGCCCACGAAGTTTTCAAGAGCCTAACCAGCGGCCAGCAAGCGCACGGATACATACTTGCTAAGGCGAAAGAAAGCCAAACTCAGGCATCATCCGAGGCTTCACAAGAAACGGACTTGCTCTACGAGGACTATCATCCATTCAAACCATCGCAGACAGTAGGAAAACCTGGTGTTTCAGTTTTGGAGTTCGGCAGCTTCAACAAGACCGTGGATGTATTTTACTCCTCTATTGAATCCCAAAAGCTGGAATCAAGACTAAGTGAGCGTGAAGTCAATGCCAGAAGGAAGGTGGATCATGCTCGCTCAGAACATGAGAAGCGGGTCGACGCACTGCGGGAGGTCCAAGAAATTCACGAACGGAAAGCGGGAGCAATTGAGGCAAATTCCCATCGGGTTGAAGAGGCTATCGCCGCCGTAAATGGGCTCATTGGACAGGGGATGGACTGGCAGGATATTGCCAAGCTCATCGAGCAAGAACAGAATCGCCAGAATCCCGTGGCCTTGATGGTCCAGTTACCACTGAAGTTATATGAGAACACCGTCACGCTGCTACTAAACGAGCCATCTTTCGAGGATGATGAAGAGATTCTCTTAGACGACGAAACGGACGAGGAGATCGACAGCGATGCGGAAACAGATTCTGATAACGAGCTACCTGAAACCAGCAATAAGGTCCAAACGTTAGCTGTTGATATTGACCTTGGCCTCTCACCATGGGCTAACGCAAGGCAATACTACGAGCAGAAAAAGTCGGCCCAGGTTAAAGAGCAAAAGACAATCCAGTCATCGGAGAAGGCACTGAAAAGCGCCGAGCATAAAATCCAGGAGGACTTGAAGAAAGGGCTGAAGCAGGAGAAACAGACCTTAAGGCCGGCAAGACGACAAATGTGGTTCGAAAAATTCTTATATTTCATCTCTTCAGATGGTTATCTGGTAGTAGGAGGGAAGGATGCGCAGCAGAATGAAACGCTATATCGGAGATACCTCAAGAAGGGGGATATTTACGTTCACGCAGATCTACCCGGTGCTGCCTCTATCGTAGTGAAGAACATGGTCAATGCGCCGGACGCGCCGATACCTCCGTCAACATTGTCGCAAGCTGGCTCGTTATCTGTATGTTCATCCAGTGCATGGGATTCGAAGGCTGTAATGGCTGCGTGGTGGGTCAACCCCGACCAGGTGTCGAAAACGGCACCCACAGGGGAATACTTGAAGACCGGAGATTTCATGATCAAGGGAAAGAAGAATTTTCTCCCGCCGGCTCAGCTTCTGCTTGGTTTCGCTGTTATGTTCCAAATTAGCGAAGAGAGCAAGGCAAATCATTCCAAACACAGAATACAAGCGCCATCGGAACGGCTGGACGCTGACAAAGAACTTGAAGCAAGAGAGGCTATGGAAGATCTGCAGCTGAGCGAAGGCGATGGTCAATCTGATCATCCAGCTTCTGAAATTGGACAATCCTCCGAGTCCGAGTCAGACAGCGAGCATTCGGAGGGTGAAAATGCACAGCGTGCGAATCCTCTGCAAATAGATGGACAGGTTGAGTCACCCAATCGAAATGACAACGAAAACAATGAAGCCTCTCCGAGCCCAATAGAAGAGGAGCGTCCAGATGCGACTCAACACCTACAAGAGCCAGAAGGCGACTCTCAATTCGAAGATTTGAACGAGACAGGGCTGATAGAGCCGACAGAATCCACTGGGAAGACAATGCCTGAGACTTCAACCGCGCCTTCGGAGAAGCCCGGCAAGAGGCATCTGACCGCGAGGGAACGCAGATTGCTCAGACAAGGCAAGTCGATAGATTTACCAAATGTGTCAAATACGAACGGAGATGGCGTTTCGCCTCCGCCGCAAGCAGAGGAAGGTGATCTATCCGATGTCGAGCCGACAGAGAAAATAGCAGCTCCTGTATCTACTGCACCTACCGGCACGTCAACTCCTACGCCCACGAGCCGCGGGAAACGCGCAAAAAACAAGCGTGCGGCTAAGAAGTACGCCGAACAAGATGAAGAAGACCGGGAACTGGCTATGAAGCTTCTCGGCTCCGCTGCTAATCAACAGAAGCAACAAGCGGCAGCAGTGGACAAAGCCGCCCGCGAGGCGAAAATTGCTGCTGATAGAGAACGTCGGCGAAAACAACATGAACGGGCTGCCGAAGCCGAAAGAGCACGTCAAGAGCGGTTGGCAGCTGGTGATGTTCAGGGCTTAGATGAGGAGGTCTCACCCGAGATCCTTGAGCAAGAACGAAAAGAGCTCTCCAATCTCGATACACTTGTTGGTACACCGGCTGTGGGCGACGAGATCATTGCGGCCATCCCTATATGCGCTCCGTGGAATGCTCTATCTCGGTATAAGTACAAAGTAAAGCTTCAACCAGGAAATCTGAAAAAGGGGAAGGCTGTGAAAGAGATCGTCGGCCGATGGATCGAAGCTGGAAAGACAGATCCCAAGAAGAAAAGGAGTATAGTAGACGAGACGAACTCGGACCGAGAGCGGATATGGCCCAGAGAGATGGAGCTAATCAAAGGTTGGAGAGTGGAAGAAATTTTTGGAATTGTACCTGTAGGAAAGTTGAGGATCATGATGGCGGGAGGAGGGGGAGGTGGCAGTGGCAGCGGAAAGGCCAAGGGAGGAGCGAGTGCTCGAGGGGGTAAAGGGAGTAAACGGAAGTGAGGGATGGTAGCAGTAAGATAGATGCTGCCTGTAGGAGGAAAAATCAAAGTTCTAGGTTCCAGTCAGAAGCGAGTCAGCCAGCATTGGCTCTTGGTCGAGGTCCATAGATAAATAGCTCCAGAGTCCAACACTATAGCTGCAGTCATCGGGTCTCCAGGCATGAAGTACCAACTCTTGGTTGTGTCTCTTATGCAGCTGTAGGGGATGATTTGTTGAGATTTGTTGCCAGTGGCCATAATGATTGGGATGTTGGCGACTCATGCGTACCTGGTCGAGGGCCTAAGGTGAGGCATGCATGCACCATACTAGGCAGAAAGTGGGGAGAAGAGCGATCAGTTGACCGCTAAGTCCTTTGGATGTGACGAATCCAATCAACTTCCTTATCGAGTGACTTATCGCTTAAATCATCGTAAAATGGAGCTTCCCGATCACCTCCAGGCACATCATCTACACTACTAACCATTTACTACCGTAGTAAGTCACTCTGATCTGATCACTGACTCTCTCTCCTCTCACTCTCTTCTCCGAGCCTGGATTTCCATCACCAGCCTTGCCCTTCTTTTCATTCCCAACGGTTCAGCACCAGGTACAGACATACTCCTTCGGTCCCCTAATTGACGATATTCAAATCGGTGACTCCTCTCGCCCATGCTAAGATCCCTTTCCGTTGCCTGCACTGTCGTCTTGATCCAACCAACCCATTCGATATAGCGCTCCAGTCATGACCTGTATCTGAACGTATCCTTTCTGTCGACACAAACCTGCCTACCAGAGTATGCACAATCCCCAGTTCGCCAATTTCGACAATCTATTCTATTGCGCGACCTCTCCCAGCTTACTATGAGCGTTATAGACTTATAATCTCTATACAACCTGTCACCGCCTTGCCTATCAGTCGACGAACCGCCTGCGCCTTGCAACCATGCAGACCTGGCTGCCTCACTTTTCGGAACAACCTTAATCCTTCAAGACATCATTAATCCATCTTTATCTCCAAGGCCCTGCCGATCGATGTGAGCATGCTGCTGTCGTAGCAAATCGTGATACATCTCGTCCATCCATCAGCCACCGATTCGCTTGCCAGACAGCATGCATCAACTACCAAGAAGGCCACCAGCCTCGGCCTCACCCGCCAACTCAGAGCGCACCAACCCCACAAGAACCAATAATCAAAGAGATAGAACAAGCTATGGTTCTGGGATCTCCGAGTCTTCTGAGGCTGCGGCGCAGGAACAACCATCGAGCGGTATGTCAAAGCTCAACCAGGTTATACAAAACTTCCATACAAAGGCCGCCTTGATCATATTACATTCACGGGTGGATTTGGCGCCAGCGTATGGGAAAGGATCAAATAATAAAAGGGTCAATAAATGGTTTAATGTGGAACTAGATGAGACGGACGATTACAAAGACCAAATCAGGCCCTGGAAGACGTGCGATTACAGCGAAAATCGACCGGCTCCCCTTGTCATTGAGGTCTACTTAGATACTCAGGGTCTGGCGAACAACCAGAGTCTGGTCATATTCGATGACCAAGGGAAGCGGTGTGATGTGAAGGAAGCGTTGGCGTCCTCATTCAGTTCCCGCTCCGGCAGACAGAGATCTTTGAATAAAGAGGAGGTGATTCTCGAACGGTGGACGATTGAGCTCGGCGAAGGAGGCTCTCCAACTTCTGGAGATCTCAATATCATTCTTCCTATCGTCTACAAGAAGAGCATTGTTCTCTTCAGATCCCTTTTCACCCTCTCTAACATTCTACCAGCTTACAGATTCTCTCGTCAGTTAGCAAAGCTACGTTCGAAAAGTCAACTGAAGCTCAAGTTCCGCATCCTCGATCACGACCCGTCACCAGAGCTTTCCGAGTCTGACAATCTCACTGTCGCACTTTGTGATTCCCATGACAAAGTTGTGGAAGATTATTGTTTTGGTACTACCGACTCACCAGCAGGACCATTTTCTGTCAAAGTGACCTACCGTAAAAATTGCGACTTCCGCGTGGACGACTCAGAGGCCATATTGAGCTCTCGATTCATGGGTGCAGACGATGAATTCTTCAAGCCATCCCTCCCTAAGGAAGAAAGAGCCTCGAATAAAGGGCCAGAGATCGGTTCTCTACCCTCGAAAAGTCGCGATGTAGAGCGACCGGATCGAAGCCAGGCTTATGGTAGTTTGTCCACCTTCCATCAGGTCGGCCCTACGTCCGGCTCTAGTCCGTTGTCTGCCCTGCGGAACGTCCACAGTCCTGGTGCGGATTCACCTCCTCCGACCCGGCCGATGCCAAGCCAAAGATCCAGCACCTCATCTCGCTCGTCACTGAGGAACGAAGGCATCGCAGGAATGAGTCGTAGGCCATCTGTGTCTTTCCAGCCTTTCAAAGGTCCAACGCTCTCGGCATCTCCTGTTCCTTCGCTTGGAACATCGCCACGGCTAGCATCTGGACGTGCGGCGCCGTTATCGGCATTGAGCGAAGCACGAGGCATACCGTCATCACAAGTACCTAGCGCCGCGAGCATAGCGCGCAAGCCTCCAGAACAAGCCATTGCCTCATCGACCTCGAGCTCACCTAAGCCTGCTCCCATCACAAGATACAGCAGCAGCTTCAGCCATCGCCGTGGCAGATTATCATCTGGCGGTACTGTGAAGACCGATGAAGATCAGAACAGCAGTGGTAAAACCAGCGCGGCTTCTTCAGCCCAACCAGGTTCTGGCTTGATGGCAGAGGCGACCGGTGGTAGTTCAGGCTCGGTCCAAGAAGACGACGAGAACATCTCTGACTTTCTAAAGATGCTGGACACCAAGAAAGACTTACTAACACCGTCCACTCCTGCTGGCGTAGAAGCTTCTACGAGAAGAACGTCGGCTGCATTGACGCGCTTCCATCGTATGCGCGATTCAAATGCAGCACTCTCCGAGTCCATGTCATCATCCTTGATGCTCCACCGGTCATCGAGTTCCTCTAGTCGACAGCTTTCCAGCGTTCCACCGATGGTTGCAGCGACCTCCACGTCGACGTCTTCATCGCCTGGGAAACCGATATCTCCCCACACGCCGCATACCCCGGCAATCCCTTCCCGCCTCAGTGCGAACAGCATCATTGACTATACGCAACCTGATCCCGACGACGGTCGTCACCCTGCCATCAACGAAAGTCCAGAGCCTCGTTCAGAAGATGCTGCAAGCGAAGGCACTGCTACTGAGACCGCAAATGTGAATCCTGGCGCGATTGATATTCCCACTTCTCCACGACCATTCAGTGCGCCTTACCGTCGATCGAGCTCACTGGCGCAGCGCCGAGCAGCTGACCTCGACGATGATTTGGGGGATCTTTATCCTACGCGAAGTGCTAGTCTCGGGGCTGAAGAACGTCAATTGCCTACCGCTAGTGCCCTTGTGCGTCAACAGGAAAGTGAGAGTCTCGAAGAAGACCTAACGCGCCGGGAAAGCCTACGGGGCGGAGACTCTCCTCGAGAGTCTTCGAGACGACCTTTAGGATCTCGAGGGCAATCGTCGTTGGACTATCTAAAATACGGCCCTCAGAACATTGCTACGGGTGATGGCTCAAATTCTGCCTCCGGCTCAGCATCCGGAGGTTCATCGACACATCAAGTATATCGAACGCGGGCAACGCGAGGCGCTGGTCGCGGTCACAATACTCAGGGATCAACTTCCAGCTTTGGTATAGGTGCTGTGGACCGTCCAGGGAGCGCAAGTTCTGAGACGTGGAGTCGTAGAGGCGGAAGAGCCAGCTTTTCACGTCCGGAGAGCCGTCTTGATGAAGATGAACCGTTTTTATTTGCAATGAGTGATCTTGGTGGTGCCGGTGGTCTTACAGGCGGCGGGTCTCGTAGGAGTACGGACGAAGCTCGAAGCGGAGATTCCAACTTCCGACGTGGAAGTGGTACGAGTAGAAGAGGTGGTTCGGGATCAGGAAGTGGTGCGAATTTCGCCCCTTGGTCGTGATGAATTTTTCTTCTTCTCTTCAGATTGCAAAACATGTTTTAGGTCTATATTATTTTACGGCGGCAGGCACGGCGACAAGGCGTTTTCACTTTTGGCGGTGAGCAATATCTGGGTTCATGGGTATTGGCGGTTCTACATAGAAGGACAGACTGTTGCTGCTCAGGCTGAAATTACGCGACCCAGTATGAAGGAGACTGATGAAAGGGTCTCCCAGGCAAAGGCATCCAAACCACCACAGAGAGGCATTTGGATAATGTCTCTATGAGGGCTTACCACGACTGACTATTTATTCTTTTTATATCGGAAACATCAGATACGTACTATATCTTTGATGGAATATAGTGCGTTCCAACCTCTGCATGTGAAATTTTGACAAAGTAACACCCTCTGCTTGAAATGATCCTTGCTCAACTTTGGTATGGTGCTACAGCTTGTTTGACGGCTGTGGTGAATGGAGCAGGAGTTCATGGCCGGAAAGACGATTGTGATTGGTGACAAGCCTTGTAACTCAGATTATCGAGGCATAGATCTCCCTATAAGTATCGCCTGGATACAATAGCGGGGACGGCGGGACATTGAGTGTATGAATCATTGCGGAGTGTACTACGATATGGAAGACCATCGCTGGGCTGGCGCATTCTTCCGGGCGCATTCATATCATTGAGGAACATTGAGATAAAGAACACGCTTCCTTTCAAACGTTGTATTATTGATTCCTGTACAATATCGAATATCTCGGATAGCTTTATTTTCGTCGTCTAGATCACAACGACCTCATTCACCTCCGCAGATAAGCTCGCATCGTTCCAAGTCCATCTCTATCGCCAGCCTACCACGACGATTTGCCATTTACACTGCAAATCCAAGACTACGAAAAGGATTCACAGCGCGCCACCACTGACCGAGGATCGCGTCTCCTTTACCCTCTTGCCGAGAGTTTCTTGCCCTCTACAGCGCCTTTAAACACGCCGTACTCCTCTTGAGAGTATAGCGAGGCCGATAGCGGGGAACAAGGACTCTTTGGCGGACCAGTAAAACACATGAGTGAATATCTCTGGCGGTATTACCTCGAAAATGATGTCGAGAGGTTTCGGCAATTTCTGGCGCAAGCCAATTATACAGGCACCGGGCCCGGTAATGCGGTGTTCAAGATAGGCAGTCCCTCGGGGCTCGCCACGTCTCCGCGAACCCCGTTCAAATCTCGAAAGACCACAGATATAAGAACCCCCGGAAGCTACGGGAAAGGTACCACAGGCGGTCAGCTATTGACGAGGACCGACCTAAACTTTAGAGATGCAAATGGCTGTACCATTCTGCATCATGCTGCGACTGCTTCAGACAACGATGCATATGGCTTCGTTCAGGCTTTGCTTGACGTGCCATTCATTGACCTTTACATCCAAGATGCTGAGAGTGGGTGGACTGCTTTACATCGCGCTTTGTACTTTGGGAACATTGCGGCGGCGCAGGCGATCATGCTGCGTGACGTTCGAGACGCCACCGACTACACGTCTGGCCTGGCACATACGCACATGGGTGGGCTTATCAAGATCAAAGATCACGAGGGCAATAGCCCTTTCGAAGTGTTCGGCCTAACTGTAGCATCGCGCGATCTTCACAGGGATGCGCAGACGATAGATGGAAGAAATGTAGAGGATGATGACTCCTCCGTTGGAAATGGGGATACCTACGGCGATGAAGAAGGAATGAGGTCAAAGATCATCAAGCCAAGGATCAACCTCCACGGTGACGAGGTGTTTATGTTTGGCAGTAATAAGAACTTGACTCTTGGTGTAGGAGACGAAGACGACAGACAATTTCCAGAGCGGCCACCATTCGAGAGACCAGAGCACTTGCTTCATCGCTTTCATCAGGACTTGCTTGATAGGCAGGCCAATGTATATGAAGCACAAGATCTCGGATCTAGTCAGCTTATGTCGTCCTCCAAGGATGACTTGCCTGCTGTTATTAAGCATCAGCCGTTGAAGACCCAAGATATAGTCATGTCGAAATTGTCTACTGCCATTATTACGGCAGATCCAGAGTCGAATTTGTTCATGACTGGCTTCGGCCCTGGAGGTCGCCTTGGTACTGGGGATGAGGCCACTCGATTCAAGCTGGTCTGTATCGAAACTGGTGGTCTCTCTGGCAAAAAAGTTGTGAGCGTTGCCCTTGGTCAAGATCACACAATCGCAATATCAGACAAGGGTGAAGTCTTTACGTGGGGAAACAATAAGTTTGGGCAACTCGGATATTCTTTACCCACGCCTGCGCCGGGTCAAGATGTTCCAATGCAACTGGTGCCAAGGCAATTGTTCGGATCCATGAAGAAGGAGATGGTCCTTGGTGCAGCAGCATCAGCAATCCATTCCGCCATATTTACGAACAATGCTCTCTATACCTTCGGCAAGAATGATGGACAACTGGGTCTGATGGATGCTGATGCTCGGTCTCTGGAAATACAGCAATCGCCACGAAGGGTAGGTGCAAATCTACTGCAAAGCCCTATACAAGCAGTATCCGCCATCGATGAAGCTACCATCATACTGCTAGAGAGTCATGATGTCGTAGTCATGACTCATTACGGCTGGACTAAAGTTGTATTTCCTCTGGGAGGGTTTGACCGACACATCTTGACCGGGACAACACCCAGTCAACGATACATCAGCAATGTACGCAATCACATAACTAAGGTCACCGCCGGTGGAAACACGATCTGTGCACTTTCGGCCTTTGGCGAGGTCTTCACCGTGGATGTTGCCCAGCGTCATGATGCCCGGTCAGCGAGTACTTCTACGACCCATCCCGTCAAGGCAAGGAATGCACTGCCACCACCGTTGCGTGTATGGTCGATCCGGAAGTCGCATATGGCGGCAAGGGATGTGGCGGTGGGACAGCATGGCTCCATCATTCTTTGTACTGAAGCTGGATCGGTCTGGCGCAAGGAGAAGCGGACAAAACTGAAAAATACCAAGAGTCCAGCGGCTCGTGCAAAAGACTACAAGTTCGTCCGAGTGCCTACTTTAACGCGTGCTATTGCAGTGAGAAGCAACGCATTCGGTGCTTTTGCTTCGGTACGCAAAGATACGGATGTCACTAGAGAACAGGTTGATGTGGATCCCCCCACGCTGTGGACGGATCTGCTCCCATTGTTACCCTTTCGTAACTTTCAAGCATCCCATGAGGAATCTGACGATGAATATCCTGGCACCAACGGTCGGGCCCCAGTACCTCTGTCCACCAACCCAGAGGCTATCAAACAGGCATTAATTCTGTCCAAGGATCCAGAGAACGAGATCCAGGATATCCTTCGGTATCATGAGCCAATCAGTGATTCCTCATACGATGTATGGATTGTCTCAAACGTGACAGATGTCCGGATTCCGGTACACGCCTTTATGCTTGCAACGCGAAGCAATGTCTTGCGACGTGCCTTCAACGAATTCCAGCAATCATACTACTTCTCCATACCAGACGTTGCTTCCATGGAGTACGGCAAAGACGGCCAGATCCAATTACTATTCAATGGAGCAGATTTTTATACACTGGTGAATCTGGTTCTCTACATCTATTGTGATGCCATCGTTGACATTTGGCATTATACACGAAGATCGCCGGAGTCGGCTGCGCGCTACAGGCAGATTCGCAGAGAGCTCATGGATATATCCCAGAAGTTGGAAATGAAGGGACTTGAACGAGCCGCGAGGTTGCAAGTTGATCCTGGCAGACGCCTTCATCTAGACATGGAATTGGCCTTTGCTGATGAAGACTACTTCATCGATGGTGACATCGCGATACAGCTTGCCGGTGACGTTGAACTCAAAGCGCACAGTGCACTCGTTTGTCTCCGTTGCCCTTTCTTTGAGGCCATGTTTTATGGCCGCGCTGCAGGCAAATGGGTTGCATCGAGACGGGACACTGCGGCAGATGCAGCAGAAACCGTGAAGGTTGATCTCAAGCACATAGAGCCTGATATCTTTACTATGGCCTTGAGGCATATCTATGCAGATACTGGGGAGGAGCTCTTCGATGAGGTAGTGACTAAAGATCTCGATGAGTTCTTGGATGTCGTCCTCGAAGTTATGTCGGTAGCCAACGAGCTTATGCTTGATCGTCTTGCACAAATCAGTCAAAGGATACTCGGCAGGCATATCAACATCCGCAACGTATGCCATCTTCTCAACGCAGTGGCTCCTTGCACAGTTGATGAATTCAAGAAGGTAGCTCTCGAATATATCTGTCTCAACCTCGAGGTCATGCTTGAAAATCGTCTACTCGAGGAACTTGACGAGGATCTACTGGTGGAGCTTGACACTGTTGTCCAAAGCAACCAAATAGAGCATTCCTTGATCGCGAGGAGCGGGAAGGCCGATGAAGAGTTACTCGAGGCACATCCGGAATTAGTCGAGCAACTGGAATTGGGCCGACAACGTAAGATCGATTCTATGCGGCTTAAAACACGTCTTTATGAAGATGAAGATCGCTCTCTCACGAGTAACCGGTTCCGGGTTGGTAGCGTCGACAAATCGCCGAGTCTCAATCACCGTCCCAACGCCACGCGTAGGGAGACAATATCACCCGGGACAAGTCCCGCATTACGTGCGAAGGCATCCACCAACGACCTCCTGTTCGATATGGATGACGAAGAAACAACGGAACCCTCAAGTCCCCAACTGGGTTCTGACATACCATCTCCTAGTATCAGACCTCGAGATTTGGATGACTTCCCTTCCAGGACACTCAAAGAAAGTGACTGGACCGATGTAAAGGGCAAATCGGTGTCTCGCAGCATTGCCACAACTCTATCCAGCGTCAATGACTCTTCCATGTCAAGATCTAAACAAGCTCCAGCGGCCCAAGCAAGAAGCGCTTCGTCTCAACCCTTGTCTACAACTACCGGATTTGTCACCACAAGCAAACCATGGGCGGCTGCACCGACTGCAGAGAAAACTGACCTGAAGGATATCATGTCGCAGACATCTTCAAGTCATAAAATATCCAGTCTCTCGACTGCCTTGAATTCAAGCCACGAAGAAACTGCCCGTCCTTCGTTCCCTGGCAAGATGTCACAAAAAGAACGCAAGAAAATGCTCGAGCAACAACGCCAAGTGTTGTCCGAAGAGAAACAAAAGCCTAGCCCGAAACCCTGGACTCCAGAAAGTGATAAGCCTCACAAGTCCTCATCACCGTGGAAAGCTGTGCGTGCACCTTCGGCCCCGGCGGTGACCGACATATCCAATGCAAGTGCCTCGACACCACCTACCCGTCAGCCAGGCCGACCCAACATGACACTTCGTCAAACGGTAGCTGGCACCCCACCGATCGCAGAAGCCACTTCACCTGCTACCTCACCAGCTTTACCCAAGTCTACAGCTTCTGGAGCCCGACCTTCTCCTCAGCCTAACCCTTCCTCGAATACTTCGCTCTCTCAGTCCCAAGCGGTGACGCCGCAAATCCAATCCATTCGTCATACCCCACGCCCTTCGCCATCCTCTTTCCAGGCGACGTCCAAAACGTCGCTCGTAGAGATTCTCAATCAACAAGCAAGCGAGAAGATTGCCATCACCGAGGCGCGTACGGCCAAGCGTTCACTACAAGACATTCAAGCCGAGCAAGAGTTTCAAGCTTGGTGGGATCAGGAGAGTAAAAAGGCTATGGCTGAGGAAGAAGCGCTGCAAAGAGCGGAGAAGGCCAGTACCTCTAGTAGGGGAAGAGGTGGAAAAAGAGGAGGTGGTCGAGGCGGTGGTCATTCATCTGGTAAAGAGAGGGTAGGCAGAGGTGGAAACCGTGGCGATACCAAGCACGAACCTAATGGATCCAAACCAACGAACGCGACTGCGCCACCTGACAATCGTTCTGGCCAAGGCTTGGCTTCCAAAGTCTCAGGAACGGAAATGGACCGCCCTCTCTCTCTGGCTGACTCCGCCCCATCAGCTCCTCAGCCTTCTCTTCATCATCATCATCATCCTCCTCATCCTCCTCCTCGAGGAAGTGGTACCGGCGCTCCCACGATCAGTTCTAAAAGCAGGGGCAAACCAAGGGCGCCAAGAGGTACCTGATTCTGGTTGGCAGTGCAGACATGCAAGGTGTAATACCGAGCCCCGCCAGTTGTTGTTACCATACACGGGCAACGAAGAGTCTCCAAGTTACAAATAAATTATTGACACATGCAAAATATGTCAGTTCACACAACCAAGCGATGTACTACCCATGTCTGGGAAATCAACTTGGCTCGCCTGGATTATCCGGTTCGATTCGATTCTATTGTGTATATACCATTGTAAGACTTAGCGAAAACCTTGTATGGAAGAGCCGGGTGGTGTCATCTGGAGAGTCTGTAATGTACAAGTCGATAAAATGTGTATCTCTGGTCTTTTCTGTTGAGAATACAAAGTACGTCAGGTATGTAGGTGTCTGTCTATCTTATGTATGTATATTCCTAATAGAGACGTAGGTGTAGGTTAGGACAAGTTCTTTTTACTTCTTTTTAACTAATGACGATCGACAAGTTCCTTCTTGTCTCCCGATCCGGGAGTGGGCAGTGGACAGTGGGAAGTGGGCAGTGGGAAGTGGGAGTTCCGAGATTAAGACCAAGTTAATTATTGGAAGTAGCCAGGTGCGGTCAACGGAAACAATTCCGCAAGGGAGTTTACTGATGAGATGAGATTGATAAGCATTTCCTGATCAAAAAGTGAACGTTAGTCATGATCTCCGTAGTAATCTAGTACTACGTAGATGTAGGATTATTGGCATCTAATCTCTCCACTACGCTGCTTCATACTATCATAGTACAGCGGCCCCGATGTCGTTTGTAGGAAGTAGGATGTAGTCATGCATTGGAAATCACGCAAGAATATCTTCACCCTCTTCACCCTCAACCTTCATCCGGAGTTTTTCCTGTTTAGATTCAGCCATGCGATCAGTTCAATTGAAACACCCGTTCCCTGACTATATGACGAGCTGCAGGCAGGCCAATCAACTCGGCCGATAAGATCATGCCACTTACTCTGTACGTGTATAATACTACATTAATACTAGGGAACCTGGTCTTTGAAAACACTGACCCTACGTGACTAGTACAAATCCGACCAGACCGACTGCGACCACATCGGCCACCCATGCGCCATCCGAGACCATCAATCCGTCTGCCAAGGACCGGATGCAAAGTATCTACGATAGTCCGACCTAATGGAAGCTTTCCTGCTCCTGAACAATCAAACCTTGACTACTGTAAGGTACCCGATCCACGGCGGTAGCAAGACCGCGCATTATTATTCAGCGAACCTGGGTTTGTTTCCTGCCAAAACACATTGCATAGAGTTTCCGCAGCATCATGGCTAACTGCGCTGAGTTAGTCTTTGCCTTGAACCTCTGATTGCAATAAAACTCAATGCCTGATGCCAGCCAAGAGAGAGGAGAGGCTGTACGACGGAGTACTACGTAGCACATGTGCCTCTCACGGCTCTCCCACATGCAATGGATCCACGACATGTCCGAAAGTCCTATTTAGAGCAATGGGTTCCCTCTGACCACAGACCCGAGTATCATTGCCACATCCAGGAGTTCGACAACCTTTCGTAATCCCCTATCGCTCATTACTTCCATAATATCGACAGTCCTTACCACGGAACATGTATCACTCTACTCTCGGCCTTCTTTTGGCCTCCCTCCAATTGGGCCAGCTGGCATATGCTATTCCAACCACTCACCCTACCATTGTGAGAGAGAACCGTACTTTGGATGAAATCTACCAGGCCGCCCTCAGCGAAGGAGGTACCGTGACTCTCTGGCACGGCGGTGACGAGGCAAACCAGCAGAATGGCCTGAAGCAGGCTTTCGAGCAAAGGTTCCCGGGCATGACCCTCAACGTGACCGTCGATCTGTCCAAGTACCATGACGGCAACATCGACTTGCAGCTCGCCGAAAAGAATGTATACGTCGACAGTATCATTTTACAGACGCTGCACGATTACCCGCGATGGAAAGAGCAGGAAGCATTGTTGCAATATCAACCTGTGGGATTCGACCAGATCTTCAACGAGTTCAAGGATCCTGAAGGCGCCTATTACGGATACCTGATCTTCTCATGGAGCCACAGCTACAACACCCGTTATGTCAGCGCCAATGAAACCCCGACGGAGGTCCTTGACTTCTTGAGACCAGAGTGGAAGAACAAGCTCGTTCTCACCTATCCCAACGATGATGACGCGGTTCTCTTTGCTTTCGATCTGTTGTATGTATTAACCTATATTGATGATTGGAAGAAAGCTTACTGACATATCATAGACTTCAACAATATGGATGGAGCTGGTTTGACGCCCTCGTCGCGCAAAACCCACGCTGGGTTCGCGGAACAGCAACCCCCTTGACACTTGTGACGAACTCCAACGGAACCTATACCGGCACTTTCACATCCGCCAACGGTGTTCACGGCAGCGGCGACGTAAACGTCACATTCCCAACCGCCAGCCGCTTCGTCAGCTGGCCCCAGACCGGCGCCATCCTCGCTGACGCCCCTCACCCAGAATCCGCCAAGCTCCTCCACAACTTCATCCTCACCCCCGAATACCAACAATCGCTCGGCACATGGAGCGTCCGCAGGGACGTCCCCAACCCGGCAGGATACCCCGGCATCTTGAACATGACTGGCACCGACGTCACGGCGTTCGGCAGATTCATGCAAGACCGCGCCTACGCCGAGAGACTCCGATTCGAGATCGAGGACCGCATAGGTACGGCGCAGGGATTGAGCCCATTGATCGATGATCTGTAGATTACCTGTCTACCCAGTCATCCCATTGGAGAGGAGGAAGCTTTAAGGAGCAGCGACAATTCATCGGAGCCAACCAGCCAGCCAGCCAGCCAGCCAGGCTCATTTGCTCTCGAGACCATCTAGATCTTTCCTCTCCTACGACCACCCCAAAAAAAAGAGACCATTCAATTCAATTCCGAAAGTACATATATGTATATATAACTCAAGTGTCATAGTTAAAACAGCAGCCTTTACATTTCCATTTACAATTCCCTCCCCTGAATGATCTTTTTTTGCCTCTTTACCGGAAATTTCCATCGTCTTGACTACCTATCTATCTAATATTACTGACAGGTGCTCTCCCCCTGACTCCTACCTGTTGCGTCTTGTTCCCATTTTCCTTTCTTTCTTTCTCCCCGACACATTCCTTCCGTTTTGTATACATGTATGTGTGTATCTGGTCAGGGTAAGTGAAGCAACTAGCCTACCTGCCTTAGGTTACCTACTTTAGGTTACCTACCTACCTACATAGGTAAATGGGGTAAATAAGTACCTACCTTACCTAATTACACAGTAGGTACATAAAAAGAAACAACCCCCCCCCTAATTTATGACATACACCACATCCCAAAATAAGGTGATACTAGGTCAGGTACTCACTTTAAGTTACTTGACTTTGCCTAGGTATATAAAATACCCTCAATATATTACCTACTATCAACTATCATCACCGAATACCTAAATACCTAGGTAGGTAGGTAGGTACTTGCATTAGCCATAACCCCCCTTTCCATCAAGAAAATCACTGTGTATTCCCCTGCCCTTGGTTTTTCATCTTCCTCTTCGTCAGAGGAGTAGAGAGTAAAACAAAATAATCCATGCATAAATCGAAATGTAAGAAGTATATATCTATAGGTAAGGTAGATAAGGTGTGTACACGCCTTATGGACCATCAGCAACCATGGAATACGTAGGTAGATGTGAATGGATGGATGGATGTCATAAGTGATGTAGTCGATGAGGGAGATGGTAGAAGTAGTAACAGCAGCAGCACCACCACCACCACCACCAAGAATATCATTGTTATTGGCTTGAATTGAACAGGCTTCCTTGTCCAGTATCCGGTCTATCAGTCGTCAAGCAAAGACAGACACCTGGAGAAAGTGACCCTTCGATATCAACAATCATCCCGCGGTCAAAGATCAGGGCTGCTGAAGCTGTTGGTTGTGATCATACTGCATAAGTACCTGGATACCTCAGTAGGTATCTATGTTGATAGCTGACTACCCAGGTAGATATAACCAGTAGGATGTAAACAAAACCTTGCCTGCATATGGCGTACCAGCAGAGCAAGTAAACAAACCGGATTAGGGCTTCAAACTCTCCTTCAGCGCAATCCCACAACAGCAGTTCGCGCTTTTGCAAAAATAAACAAATGACAGCAGCAAAAAGTGCAAAAAGCTACACACCCCCCGATCATTGAGATCCGGGCTATGCCCGTCCTCTGACCGGAGAACTGTGATACGAAAATCCCCGTTCGCTCACCCAGGATCGAACCCGGGTCCACCCAATCCGTAATCCCCAGCGTAGGGTATACGGTGCCGTAGCATCTTGGTTGGGGACTCGGTCCTAGGATAAAGTTATTAACGGATTGTTACATGGATCCCGGGTTAAGTGGAAGCGCCCTCCCACTCGGCCACAGGACCTTATTGAAAAATAATTGCACAACTGTACATTATATATTGCAAAAAGGGAACTTTGACATACCTGTAAGGCTGGAATCCACCCATGCAACCACCACCTTGAATATTTGTATCCTTATTCCCTGACCAACTTCCTTGAGTCGCTATTATGGATCTCATCCAACTGCGAATTTCTTAGAACCAAGTTCTCAACTTTTCCAACAACGTCGAATATTTCTACCATGTTCACCCAACATACCAACACTCGCTAATGACCGCAACGAGACCGTCAGATATCCTGATATATGGGGATCGAGGCAAGTGAACGAATGTCCCTCAGCTTGGAGGATGATGCCGGCGCCAGAGCAGACATATAACCTTGGTGAAACCCAGGTTTCTTTTGTCAATAGCAGCCAACAACGTGCTCTTCCTGTCTATCGCTGTGCTACGCAGAAGACCATGTTATCATATCGAACAATGGCTTTCGATGCTGCACTTCAGAGGAACATCGCAAGGTCCCGGATCGACCAGACAGTGCGGACATCGAGCACACCTTGCATTCAAGGACATGATACCGGACACCTAATGCGCGACTTCAGTTGTGTGAGCGGACGAGGTTTAATAATGGCCGAGCATGGTTCTCGACGTGGCAGAAATGCTGATCAACCGACGAAGCTATTGTACAAGATCTAGCTTATACGAAGTACTTGATGTTGGACCGGACATACGCCAATTCTGCTGTAATACGTCGTGGAGTATGGCCTTGCTCTGCTACATTTGGATGACAATTAGCAAGACCAAAGACCAGCATTGATGGATTGGATAGAGTCACTAGAGTACTCATATTCTATGGGATACGATGGTGCAAATTCCAATTGGTGAGGAAGTCGCAGCTCTTGGAGGAATTGTACCGAGAGGTCGCTGGAATACTTACATGCGTATGAATCTTCTTACCCATCCCCTTCAAGGCTGACATACCTGTCTTCTTCTCGATGCCGTTGTATTCATTGCACCTTCTTGCGGATGATTTCTCTTTCCAATACTCTTCGATCGCGCTGCCAGACAACAACCAATGCTGCGCCCAACGGACCAAACAAGGTCGTCAAGCCCACAAGAACTATGCATCCAAGCATACACTGGCCGAAAATTGGGGCATCCTTCCTGGACTCGATTCTAAGGGTCAAGGACCAAATCAAGAAAGCCAGTGCCGTCACCGTTAGATCCCATTGCAAAAACCAGAATGCACCCTCCGCAATGCTCTTTGCTCTTCGATCTGGCAAAGGTAACCGTGGTAGGAAAACATTGGATGGATGAAGCGCTGCGGCGAACCTTGGTACGAACAGAGTCGGCAACAACGCCGCTGCGCCACTTATGGTCAAGCTCGCTATATGTGTGAAGGCTGCGCATGTGAGACCAAAGACATATACCCGGTTGGGATATCTCTGGGGATACTCTCGCACTTCTCCAATGGACCTTGTTTGTGTTCGTTTCGATACCAAATGTATGACGAATACCGAAGCGGTGTGTACGAGATACCAAATGAGCGAGAAGAACAACCATACGGCTATCAACTCCGATTTCGACCGGTAGGAGATAGTGGTCGGTGCTTGAAGACTTAAGAGTGCGGTCGGGATTATATAAGCGAGCGTGATGGTGTAAGGGATGACGGCGGATTCAACAGAGTCGATAAGCAGGAACTCTGGGCTGACATTTTGCACGCTACCAGAGAGCCTGAGGTGCAGTACCAGCCAGATACCTATTGTGGCACCCAGCCCCAGGAACTGTGCTATAACGATGTATGTGCTAACGCTGAGATGCTGTCAAATCTTTTGCTACGGTATTCAATGTTGTTGGGACTTACAAAGATAGCAATTTAGAACCGACGACCTGCCTTTTGGCTTCGATGACCAACAGAACTACGGCGGCCACCAGCTGTCCTGCAAAGTAAAAGCTGTACAGAGAACCCTCAGGTGATGAGCCATCCAGCATGGGCCAGAAGAACACGAGAAGACCCCCTAGGTGATTAAGGCTTGGGTGGACTCTGTCGAACGAGTATCGAACTTTAGTCCCAGGCAGCAACTGCTCTTGGGCAGCTCTCGTTATCATCTGAAATGACCCATTGCTGAATCCAAAACCGTAAAGCATGCAAAACCCAAGTATAGAGAGGCCAATGAGCATCGATTGGGCGACTGGAACTGCCATTTCTCGGTTCGTACCATGATCCGGATGTTCTTGGAAAGGAATAAAAGTTTCGGAGCCAACTGGTACTACCCGGCTGTTGCATATAATCAAGTACAAATACAAGTCATAAAAGGGGCCAGTGACAACCGACTTGCCATCGGTAGGTCATCAACAGCTCAAAGAATAGCTTTGGATGCTGACATCCTATCTATCACCTATGTTTTGTGTATGTGACTTGTGCCATCTCCTCTTTCGAGGGCAACGTTGCGGAAGACCCTTACTCCGGCGATGCCAAGCTTCTGGTCTTATCGATAGGACATTTTTGTTAGAAAACAGCAGGTATTTTCCGGAGAACTTTTTGATGACTTTTTGGTATATCACGTCCACGAGTAACCGGATCTTTTGCGGTAGATCTGCACCCAGGGGTTCCAAAACTCCCATAAAACATGCCAAAGCGCAAGAGGGAAGACGGGGAAGACACATTTGACCCCGAGTTGGCCACAAACAATGTAGATCGCTCGACCAAAATACGTGCTTCTCGTCTGAAGGCAAAGACTCCACAACATGTTAAAGAGTTACACAGTGCACTCAAACTGGCCAGGGGCTTCGAACGCCAGAAGCTCGGTCGACGACAGAAGACGGCGACCAAGAAGAAAGACCAAAAAGCTCTTGATCGGTTAAAGGAAGAAGTCTTGGCATTGAAATCACTAGAGCTGTATAAACTTGCAGAAAAACATATGCTCAAGCAATATGTCAGAACGAAGCGCATACGTGAGCATGCTGCATTCAAAGCAGCCTATGGGGAGGATCCTAAAATCGAGCCGCCGCGCTCACCGGCAGAGGCAAACGTGCTAGCTCGGTTATTCAGCTCAAATCCCGTGAAAGAAGCCATGACGAAGATCATACCCAGTGTGCTCCAAACACTCGGATTGGAGGATCTCAGCGCTTTCAAGCCTTCAGATGAGGCGCCTGTTGAGTCAAAGAAAGAGCGCATGGCGTCGGTTAGAGAGGGGGAGACTGTCAATGGAATTCCCTCGGACGAGGAATCCGAGTTTGAAGGATTCTCCGACGGAGATCAACCCGCAGTCACAGCAGAAGAAGTATCCTACGATTCTGACGGTGGTTCAGAACCAGACCTGGATGAGTTGGACGGTATGGACTTGGATCGATTCAACGATCGCCTCGCCTCTGATTCTAACTCGGACTCCGAAGACGACGCGTTCATACCTGATATAGATGCTTCCAAAACCAACGAATATGCGGAAAGTACGGCCTATTCTAAGTCTCGTGATCTCTCCCTGTCACCATCTCCGTCAATCTCACTGTCGCCCTCCCCTGAACCCGAGAAGAAATCCAAAACAAAAGCTGCTCCCAGTGCCTCCAAACCAACAACCTCCACCACATTCCTTCCATCCTTGATGATGGGAGGGTATTTCTCCGGCTCTGAATCCGAAGGATCCGTCGACGACGCGCTCCCCCAAGTCCGAAAGAACAGGAGAGGTCAAAGAGCCAGACAGAAAATCAACGAAAGAAAGTACGGGAAAGGTGCCAAGCACTTGGTCAAGGCTAAAGAAGAAGGCAAAGAGATCAGATGGGACCCTAAGCGAGGAGCTGTCATCGAAGAGCCGAGCAAGGGGAAGAAGGGATTCGCGAAGGGCAAACGAGGGAATGATGAGACCAATCCATCCACAGCTGGCAGAAAGGGCAGGCCGATGGGTCGCGGCCCGCAGAGTAGTGGTGCCAACTCTGGTGCATTAGGAAAAGATAGGAAGTTCAACGCTGGCGGTGCAGGTACATTAGCAGGCAAGCCGAATAGCAAGCCGACGGATCAAGGACCATTGCATCCTAGCTGGGAGGCAGCAAAGAAAAGAAAGGAACAGAAGATGGCTGGTAATTTCGAAGGGAAGAAAATCACATTTGACTAGGTTACCCAATGTAGTTCAAACGTTATAATAGGATCTCGGACGATTGGTTCTTGTGCCTTAGCGCATGGTATTGGTATACGGCTAGCAGAAAAGCGAATTAAGCTACACATTTGTACATCACGTCAACCCCGTTTCTATTTCTTCTTCTCTTCCTCCTTTGGTGGCTCTGGCTTTGGTGTTGGAAGTTTGAACTAAACATATGTTAGTGACCCGCAGAATATGTTTCAGTCCTTTGCATCCTCAACAACTTACAGTATCAGGCTTAGTGTCCAGACCTTCGCCAACCTGCTCCCAAGCCGCCGTACCACCTTCAAAGTTTCTGAAGGCTTGCGTCATTTCCAGTGGCTCGACCACAATTCGTTTCTTTTCTTCATCGTATCTGATTTCAGTGTATCCGGTCAACGGGAAGTCTTTCCTCAGAGGGTGTCCATCAAAACCATAGTCCGTCATGATTCTTCGGAGGTCAGGATGTCCGGAAAAGAAAACGCCAAACATGTCGTAGACCTCCCTCTCATACCAGTTCGCACCATCGTACAGACCTGTAATGGATGGCACTGGGGTTGCTTCATCTGCATATGTCTTTACTCTTATTCTTGAGTTGTGCCTGACGCTGAGCATGTTGTATACAACCTCAAACCTGTTGGACTTTGTGGGGAAGTCGACAGCGGTGATATCGGCGATCATTGTGTATTCGGCGGCTGTATGGTTCTTCAAGAACGTGAAAACAGGGATAACGCCTGCTGGTGGGATATAAATGCATAATTCATCCTTCCAGACCGAAAACTGCTGGATGTACTTCGGCAGGCAGGACATGAGGTATTGGCCGTATTTGTGAAGAGCATCCGACTTGTCTTTATATTGGTCGACGGGATTGACAATGGGAGCCTCAAGCTTTCCAGTAGCTTCAAAAAGTTAGCCAAATAAATGCGCATTGTTAATTGCATTAGGTGACGCACGAGGTCTTTGAGCATGGCGCATGTTCGGTTGCAAGTCTTGCGATGCGAGCTCCTTCCGGAGGGTTGCAGACGTCGTGAAAGCTCTGCTGCATTTTGAGGTCCTGGACGCTGCAGACAAGGCTTGCCTGGAGCCCAGTCGCATCGCTGTTCTTGCGGCAGCCATGTTTTTGAAGGTGAATGCTAGAAAGCCAGACCGAAGAACATTGAAGCTTCGATGTTCCTGAAATCATCATGATCATTGGCGATGCAATTGGACGAGCGGAACAAGTTGCGCTAATCCATTTTTAGCGCGCCTTCCGGGAAGCCTTTTACGCCTCTTGACCTTTACAGCTTGTTAAAGCAGATTTCTCTACGACAAACATCTCTTCATACTTCAAACTTTTTCAAACCTGTACAACTTAGGCGCTACTCTGTTTATAGCACCTTGTTTTCCTGTTTCCATTTCCTGACCCCTTTCCAACGAACGTTTATGGGGACGGCTGTTGCGATAATCTTGGGATCGTGCAGGAGAGAAGGGGAGACATCAGCACTTGAAACCTCATCAGTATGAGTCGCTCACAGCAGGACACTGTCATCGATGACGATGAAGAAACCTGGTATGATTCCTTACATTGAATTTATTGCGCTGCTGTTACAGAATGCTGACATCGTCAAAGCCCCCTCTGCATCGAAGAGTTCGATCTCGGTGATAAGAATTTTAGACCGTGTCCTTGTGGTTACCAGGTATGCACCAGCTCTATCGCTAATACTAATGTGAACTTGCCGTTAACTGTTACCTGCGCAGATCTGTCAGTTCTGTTTCAACAGTTTAAAGAACACCTATGAAAAAAGTACCTGTCCGAATTGCCGCAGACCTTACGACGAAAAGACGATTCAATACAAAATACCAACCGCAGAGGACATCAAACAAGATCTTTTAAACAAGAACAAGAAGCAAATCGCTGCCAAGCGCAGAGAGAACGAGAAGAAAGAAGTTGAGGCGTCTAGCAGAAGGAATCTCGCCGGTGTCCGTGTCAAGCAGCAAAATCTTGTCTACGTGATCGGCCTTGTTCCCACTTTGAAAGATGAGCATCAACTTCTTCAAACACTTCGTGGCGATCAATACTTTGGACAATATGGTGACATTGAGAAAATCGTGGTCAGCAAACCGAAACCAGGTGGCCCAAATCAGGGTATTGGTGTTTATGTTACTTTTGCGCGAAAAGAAGATGCTGCAGTCTGCATCAGCATGGTGGACGGCTCCCAGAATGGTGACCGTGTCTTGAGAGCGCAGTATGGAACAACGAAGTATTGCTCTGCTTATCTGCGAGGGGAGGTCTGCAACAACAAGAACTGCACTTTCCTTCATGAAAGCGGTGAGGAAGGGCAACATTCCAGCCTACAAAATGAACCCCTCAGACGACCTACCACCAGTGCTCAAGGATCGCATGTGGGAGCTCACCGACCCGGACCGCCCGGCAGTGTATCGTCTGTTGGCACTTCGCAGCCAATGCGGGCTTTTGGCAGCGAGAGGAAGGGAAGTCATGATGCTTCTGCACTACCGACGACAGCCAGCTGGGCCAAAGCTGAAGCGATAGGAGCTGTTAGAGCAAGAAGAGAGAGCCAAACGGCTAGTCGCTCGTCACCAAGCCCACAAGTCGCGCACGCAACACTACTGCAGGCTGATACCAAGCGCAAGGATGCAGCAACGCCGCCCGCACCACAAGCCTCGAGATCCGCAGTTCAAGCTTCACGCGCTCCCCCGTCGCAAGCATCTTCTGGAAAGTCAAGTCCAAAGCCTTCGAAAACAAAAAGGACCATTTTCGACGACTTAATCACAAGTGTGAACTCACCCGACTTCCGCTTCGTCTTTGATGATACGACATTCTCGAAGGAAGACCTTGCAGCGATCTATCGTATACCAACACTTATTGACCCATTTGGTGGGGCGAAGAGACGTATCATGCGCGAGAAAGAGGTCAAGGAACAGGCTAAGGCGGAGGCTGAAGCCCAGGACAAAATGCCATCCACAGTGGCGTCGACACTCGATGCTCTAGAAGATGAGCAGATGCTTGGTGGAAGCCTGCAGCTTGGAGGAGAACCAGACGATCCGGCACTCGCTATTCGAAGAGGAGAGGCGCAAAATGTAATTGGCAGACCTCTTAACCAAATGCAGGCAAATAACACCATTAACGATCAATTCTCAAACCTCAACATAGATGGTCGAAGCCTAACGCCTCATCAACGACAACAACTCGCTCTTCTCAGTTCCGCGAATGTGCCACAGGCTCCTGGACTGACGCAACAGAACCAGACTGGCTTTAGTGGTGGAGGTTTCGACGCGTCCGATCAGAGATCTGGGTTGTTTGCTAATCAGACTATGCCCTACGAAACTGCATCAGGCCATGCTCGTCAAGCCTCACGATTTTCCTTCGGCAATGATACTGCTAAGACGCAAGCAAATGGCCGCTATGGTCAACAAACTGCCTCTACTCAGCAACAACATTATTACCCTAGCGGAGTACAGGGCCCTCCACCGGGCTTGAAGACAGCCGGCACACCTCCGATCAGTGGTGGTGGTATGTTTGCCCAGGGCCATGGTTTTACAAGCAACATGAATACTGCGTTTGGCACGAACAAGGATACTAATCAGGATATGTTCCTTCGTGGGAGGAGTGGAACTGCGGCGGGTCATGAGACAAAACGTGAGTCATTTTCTTCTTCAGATCTTCTTCGCTCTCCCCGTTCCCTTACCCCAGGCCTTCTCAACTCGCTTTATGGGTCAATGTCTGGAGCATATCAAGACCCTGGACTCGTAAAGCAGAAAAAGAAGGGGAAGAAGCAAAGACATGCTAACACTTCCTCTGCCGGGGGTGTAGTAGATCTTGCGGACCCGAGCATTTTGCAGGCGAGGCTGCATCAAAGTGGAGCCGGCATGGGGCAGGGAGTTTTCGGTGGACAGAGCCAAGGTGGGTACAGCAACCAGTCAAACATGATGTATGGCGGTGGTGGATATGGTCGGTGGTAGTCGACTTTCTGTTCTCTCTTCCCAATCGCGTTGCATGGTTTCGGTCAATTGATACGGGATACCGTTTGTCTTTTTTGAGAGCGAACCGTGTGTTAGCAGCTCTTAAGCGAAAGCTAGCATAGGAGTTGATGGCGATACTGCGTTTTCGATGTCAGGGAATCGACATCAACTCATTCAAAAGGTACCAGGTTATTCGGCAAGGCGCACATCGACCGCTCGTCATGGCGGCGACACTTATGTATGTTAAGACCTCCTTTTATCCGGCTTGCCTAGCAAGTACGGCAGATCAAAAAGATCATCTTCTTACCAATTCTCTCCATAGTGCAAACTGTGTTGAATGCCATGACGAGCCGGGTAGATCGCAGTCCGTCATCACCATGTATCTAGAGCGTGCTTGCCGACCGTGCTTTTCTCTTTCATCACACCTCTCTTACACCGCGGCATCTTCTCTTATCATTCGAAACTCAGTCACTGACTATAGATTAGACGAACAGGACTTTCCTCCCCTCAATCCTCCGCCAGGGTTGACACCGAGTTCACAGATTTCACGATTCTTCCCAAGCCAAACCTCCCTTGAACCGGCCCGACGTGCAGGGACTCCAAAGGTACCTCCGGGCCTTAGCTTACCTCACGGCCATCCGCCACCGGGCTTATCGACACCCGAGCGCAGTGAGTCTCCAGCCCAATTTCCTGGGATTATTGCTCCAGCGTTGCCTTTGATGCCAACTGAGCAGCGCACGCCTACCCCGAGTCGAAATGCATCACAACCAAAGACTATCCAAACCTCCAGTAAAGGATTACCTGTTGAGTCCAAATCGGAGGTCGTGCTTGAAGATAAACCCCAGAACCCGAGTATACGCCACACTGTCAGTACTGGATCCCCTAATCCTAAGGCTATCAAGTCTGTAAGAAGTATCACGCCAAAAGACGAGGCGTTACACGAGGTTGCCGAAGAAAAAGAACCCGGGAAAAAGAAAGATCCTGTAGATTCTGCAAAAGCCACTAACCGGGCAGCAAAGCCACAGAAAATTGATCTGTCTACACTTCAAAATGCCAACGTTGCCACAGCCATCTCAGATGCTGCGAAGGAGACAATAACGGAACAAACGCATCTTGTTGCCACCCCAGGATCAATTTCCAGACCGAGCACCCCAGGATTTACTGCTTCCAAGACGCCGGAACCAACGTCTATTCCTCGACCAAGAACTTTACGCCTCACAACCACATCTACAACACCGAAGCCCGTAGAGGCGACTCCATCGTCCGCAAATGGCGAGAAGGCATCTTCCCTACCAGCAGTAGAAGCTTTGCGGATTCATTCACGTCGTCCTTCAGTAGCATCACTGACTCGAAGTAGCCGACCTGCCAGTCCTGCAATTTCGGAAATCGCGACGTCGTCGATCAATATGTCAAGAGCTGGCTCTCCTCCCCCTTCCATCGTCGGATCTGCCCCAGAGAAATTTAAGAGCAAGAATCAATTAAAAAGGGAACGAAAAGCTAAAGTTAAAGAAACCACTGAAGATGTCGGATCCTCTGGTGCGCAAAAAGCCACATCAAGTTCGGCCACGCCTGCTGAAGAGGTTGGCCCGATCTTAAGTAGGCAGAAAAAGAAGAAAAGACCACAAGAAAGCGTACCAGCTCCCAAGACCAAAGTTGAAAACATTACTTCAAGCACCTTGGACGAGAGACCCTCCGAAGTGGATGTCGCTGATTCTGGTACTGGCAAGAACTCACCCGTGAAGAAAGAAAAGCCGTCCGCCAAAGCCGAGACCAAGCAGAGCAAACAGCCTTCTGTTGTTAGTACACCTGCTCCAAGCAAACCTCCATCTCCATCTCCAGAGCCTGAGGCGCGGCCATTTATCCCCACGTTGCGTGATTTCTATCAGGATCTTAAGATTCATGCAGCCAGTACCAACGCCCAGGATATTGCATCTCTAATCCCAGACCTTCTGGATCAGTATATCTCTGATGCTCCAGCAATGCTGGCGAGTATGTTCCAAAGCGGTGAAATCGATCCTACTTCAGCGCTTTTCAATCCTCCAAGTCTGACTTCCTATCGCTTGCCTCACATCAACGCAGGATCGCCGACACCGAACAGAGGGAAGAATTCTCCAACCCCTCCGCCGCAATCCAATGTAAAACCCTCAGCGGCTTATGAGTTGACATTCGGACCGCAGGGCTCTTTCTCTGGCCAATATGCGCCGGCATATCCATTTGGCACCATCACTTTGACCAATACAGATCGCAAAGCTTTGCTCAATGGCCATCCGATTAGATTGAATGACGCTGCGCGCCCTAATGATTTACACCATCGCATCATGATCACTCCCAAGGGAACAGTCTACCGCCACATGTCCGCGGAGGAAGAAGAGAAGGTTCTTGAGCTCGAGTCACGAATGGATGATGACAGTCTTCTTGGACTTTATGGACCTGACGATATCGACGATGATGTGACCGACGAGTACGGAAACGAGTATGGTGATTTTGAGAATCTGAGAGGTGGCGTAGAGGAGCTGGTACAGAGACCTGCCCGACATGGTATCGTTTGGGTGTCTTCTGGATCATCATCAGAACGCAAGGGCCGTACAAGAAGAAAGGCAGACCATCAACCGGTCAAGCTGAGCATCAGTCAGCACAATGGCAAACAGAACAATTGTCCTGGAACAAATACTGTTGGTGGCGATGCTACAACGAATATAAACAAGCCTAATGCGACTGTCGGTCACGACGGCTACGATCAGGACGACGAACAGGGTCCGGCAGGTTATTCAGACGAGAACAGCCACGAAGGCTCGGAAGAATCTTTGGCCTCAGAAGATGAAGACTTGCTCTCCATTCTTCCCACCACTTCGCAAGGAGACCCTAACATGCCGCCTCTGTATCCTCTTGCTCCTCACTTGCACGCTAAACGTTACGCTGCTTCCTCTGGCTTCAGTTCCGGGGGAGGATCAACTGGGAAAGACTCTACAGCGGCCAATGCCAGGACAATGGATGTTGCAAGCTTGATCAACAGGATCAATAGCTCAAAGACCGAGATGGAAGCCTTCAAAAAGGAAGTCGAGGTGCTGGAGAAGAAGGTTGTCAGGAGAGGAAAAGACGTGTCCAGATGGAGGGACGCCATTCTGAGCACCGTGTCGAATGCACCTGGATCTGGAGAGAAGTAGATATAGATTTGACGCCATGAGTTTGCTGATTCGCAGGGATGAGTTCAGGAGATTCAAGGACGACTATTGTAATATTGTTGCTATCAAGAGGGATTATATGTATGATTATTAGCAAGCGGAAAATATAATCTTGGCTTAAGGAAATGCTTCACTGTTGAGCAGAGGATTGGCTAGATATGTAGGCAGAGAAGACGACGGGACACGGGAGATGATGTTGGGACCGGATTAGCTGCATGTCTCTATACCTAGGATACTACGTATATACCTACCTGACCTAACTCTAGGGGTCGTTTTTCTCATCGTCCTGGATTGAGATGTGCTGACTGCGGGACAATGGCTGCTGAGAGAAAATATCAGATCTGAATTTCCTACAGAAGGAAGGATTCGTCCAAGGAGGTTTGTAGATAAGATACCGGGAAACAGTGCCGACGTGGACGCGAGGCGCATGCGGTGTCTATTGATCCTTCCATGCTGAATGAAGTTTCAGCTATGGTCGCTTTGCATCTCCCGCGATATTGCTGAATCCTTCGAGACCCTTGATACGCGGGAAAGGTAGGATTTCCCACAGTGCAACATCTCAGTAGGTACATTCTATACGAGAATGTGCGTTGGATGGAACACATGGAATCAAGAAAGACTTCTGTTTTTAAAGGAACTGTGACTATGATAGGAGATTATGGTTGATCTACCGGATCCCGGAATAACAGGTTGACCCGGCCGGATGTGGGAAGAGACCGGGGTAATACGAATACGTGGAAAGGTTGAATCCGAGCTCTTTACGAGATATACGCGGATAGAATTCATGTACGTAGTAAGCACACAACTTGTTCCTTGCTTACTCAATTGGGTATCTAATCTCTCGCATCCCTAGATGGTGATACGCACACAAGATGAAGGGAGAGACTCTCATTGGTAGATCTTTTCGTTATCGATCTTCGGTAACCGTTGGGTTCAGGCACGGCACAGCCAAACCCAACACACTGGGAACGAGATGGATCCAAAAGAGCTTCTGAGTTACACGCGCGTCCTACGATCCGAGATGCTTCGGGTTGGCTTTCCGCTTGGCATCAAATGCACAAGGGTGATAGGTTCTTTGTCTGTATGTTCTGGAGGGATTTTGGTCGAACTGACCATGCAACGCGTGTTGCTCCTTCGTCGTCTACGATGATATATAAGGATGCTCGACTTCGCTCTGTTGCACGATAGCAAAGAACCAAAACATTCTCCCCAGGTCCTTCCAACAGCCACCAGCATATAGACATCACTGCGTGTTACTGCAATCCCCTTTCTCAGCAGTTAACCCCACGCTCACTCCATCCTCCCTCCACCTACCACAACAAACATGGCCGTACCTCCGACCATAGAAGGTGGCTACCAGCTCTGGTGGTACTATCCTTCAGTACCCGGAAACGTTGTGGTAGCCGCCATCTTTTTGATACTTACGCTCACTCATCTGTTCTTCCTGGTCTCGAAGAGGAAGAGATTTTGCATCCCTTTGGTCGTCGGTGGCATTTGTGAGTAGAGCTTCTTACCATTCACACTTCTTCTGTAGATATGGCTGGCTAACAATATACGTTTAGTCGAAATTGTTGGTTATGGTGCTCGAGTCGCTGCGCATTACAACCCTACCACGACAATCACATATGCGATACAATCCGTTCTGATTCTGCTTGCCCCTATTCTCTTCGCCGCTTCAGTATACATGTACCTTGCTCGCATTGTCATCGCAGTCAAGGGTGAACGTCAATGCCTTATCCCCGTAAGGTTCCTGACCAAGATCTTCGTTATTGGGGATGTTATCTGCTTCTTCGTGCAAGGAGCTGGTGGCGGTCTGCTCGCTAGTGCAGAGTCTTCATCGAGTGTGAACGTGGGAGAGAATATTATCCTTGCCGGTCTTGTCATTCAGATTGGCATATTCGCTTTCTTCGTTGTCGTGGCGGGCATGTTTCATCTGCGCATGAGGAGCCGCGCACCCAATCCGTGGTCATCAGAGCTCCCTTGGCAGCGGCTGCTCCTGGGTCTCTACCTCGTCAGCATCTTGATCGTGATACGAAATGTTGCCAGAGCTGTGGAATACGGGATGGGCTCTGGCGGCTATCTTCTGCGCCATGAATGGATCACGTTTGTATTCGATGGAGCTGCCATGATCCTTGTTTTAGTTCTGTGCCTCACTTGGTATCACAGCGGTGTGGGCTCCAAGCGCATAACGCCAGAGGACCAGGCTACAAGCGTAACCTCTCGGGATGGACTCAAGATGGATACGCGAAACATTGTCTGAAGTAAACCGGGTGCCCACCATGTCAGCGAGACAGGTACAGCGGAGCATTAGAAAACGTGGGTCTGGGAATCAGTCAATGCTGGCAAATATGGTCCAGCTGGGACCGAGGAATCCAGTGTATACTTAGATAGATATTGACAGCGGTGATAGCTGTGATCTATATCATATGAATCGCCATTTACATAGATTTCACAACATTGTACCCTGGAAATTCCACGTGACCTTAGCTATCACAATATTTCTGGCCCCCATGTTCCCATCGATATGAGGTAGGTGGCTTTGGAACATCCTTGAACATACCAACCATCATGTATTTGATCCTGCGTATTGCTTGAGATCTTCCAACCCTTTCGTTCGTAGACATAAAACAGAAAGTATGACTGCCTCGTACGATACAGCTACGATATCGCCGTATAGAGAATTTCATGATCAGTCGACTTCAATCGTCCTAATCGGCGGCGCAGGAGGAGGTCTCGATGATTTTGCACCAGCCGTCCCGTTCTTCTCGGACTACCACGTCCTGTGCACATCTCCGACACATCCATATTCGCTGCCTCGCAATGCAGCCGAGATAGCAAATCTCGTGCGGCAGAAGGCAAAGAATGGGAGAGCGCATGTGGTTGGGCTCTCGCTGGGTGCGCATATTGCATGTCTGCTAGCCGCGGAGTATCCGGAGGTGGTCGAGACGTTGCTCCTGAGCGGATTTAATCGGGTCACGCCGGGTTTCTGGACACCGGTTTTCCCGTATGGGGCATTTGCCATCGAGAAAACGGTCTCGTTCTTCGCAGCTGGCAAGAAAAGCGCCACGAAAGACGACCAAGAAGCGAGGGGCCTTACGCTGGCAGCAGCGAAGGATACATTTGCAGTGCTCACGTCTGAGGCAGATTTACCCACGCCGAGGGCCAGGGCTCTGGTTGTTGCCGCAACCAAAGGACATGGGATAATACCGACAGGCGACGGTATTGATTCTTCACGTCTTCTCTTCAATGCAGCAAGAAGAGGTTCGTCTGAGAGCAGGCTGATGGAGGCGAAGCAAGGGAGACATGCATGGTGTAACGAGCAGCCCGAGGAGTTTGCGGAATGCCTGATTAGTTGGATTAGGGGAGACGAGAACTTGCCTGGATTTTTGACACCTCTTTGATGGTAAGGCTGGGTCTTCAGGTAGGTAGGTAGGTATATCTATTATTGGGCCCAGTCGTGTCCAGGATGCAGGCGACAATGCTGGAGGATAATCTTCTTTTTGCAAATCTCACTTTGGAAGCCGACTTCACTTCACCTGACCTAAACTTCACTTCACTTCACCTAGACCGCAGGACTTCTAATAATCCTTTTTCTTTTGCATGCCGCATGTGCTTCCACCAAAACAGCTTACCCACCTTTTTGTTGTCTCGTTGCAACTAATTTCTGCTCCGCCAGGTCGTTCGCTCATTAGAAGGACACTTGCTACAGACTTCATAGAACACTATTCTCAGCGCTCAGGGCAACCAGATGCAGATCATCTCATTGCAACCCCGACGCACTCTTCATGTCTCGAGACAGCCGCGGCACCTTAGGTCTGTCCACCTTCAGATGAAATTGTGTCCATCAAGTCTTTACTAACAATCCACAGAATCTGTATTCTGGGAACTTTGACCGGATCTCAACATGGCTCGCAAGAACAAAAGAAATAGAAAGCATGCCAAAGGGGCTCAAGGTGCTCGTACTGGTTTTCTGGACCTTCCAAGAGAGATCAGGGATCGTGTCTATGATGAGCTTCTAGTAGTCGATCGCATCGAAGGCTATGATCATCATGTCTGTCCTGAAATCTTTGGCGTCAACCGCCAAATTCGAGAGGAAGCATGGGAGAGTCTCACGCAGCGAAACTACTGGGTAGAATTCACTATGCACGACTCTGGTAAAATTTTGCTTCAGGAACTCTCAAAGAAGCCCTTCTATCCGTTGTTACTTACTCCTTTCGATGCATTCGCATTGCGGCTCGAGAACAAATGTGGTAAGGGCATTCCAAGAGTAGTCACGGTGACGCTTTCGACGGAAAAATTGCACCCATCCCATGAAGATCCGTCCTTGACGGCCGTTTCTGCATACACATTTCGTCGATACGAGAGCCTCTGCCAATCACTTCATAACTGGATTGAAATATTTCCAATCATCGAAATAACGGCCAATCCTGGCGCGAACCTGTCGCAGCTCAAGTTGGAATCTCTCTTTCTACAACCGCTTTCGGTTCTACGTGGGTTTTCGACGGTCACAATAAATCATATACGGCAAGAGGATCTAGTAAAGAACCTGAAAAGCCTACTGGGCAAGCCAATATCCTCATGGTCTGTCATGTTTGAGATTCCTCTTTGTTACAAGGACAGAGCAACGACGATGTTCGCCGTCAAAAGATGTTTGGAAGCGGCAACAATCTTTGAGAGCGGCGCTTGGGCATGCGAGAGTCTCATAGCACTGGCTGGCATGAAGGAATGGGATAGAGACACAGTACATGGCAACTACATTTTCGCTTTGCGTTGTGACCTAACACGCAATGCCGCCAGAGCAAGGAATGTCTTTGTGGATTCATGGAGTCATGTGCATGAGCACATAGCTCTTTCCGATCCCGAGTCATTCCTGGAACACACTATCGACGTTGCTGCGAAGACACTTATATTCCCAGGAATAACGCCCTTCCAGCGCGCTCGAGGCCATTATGTTCTCGGTGTCGCCTTTCGTAATCTCGCAAGATTCAAAACCCTTTGTGGAGAACCTGAGCAAGCTAGGGAGCATTTCGAGGAAGCAGCTTGTCATCTTCTCTTTGCACTCGATCTGGAGCCAGACAACGCACTGGCGACGAGGGCGTTTCAAGAAGTCTACAGGAACCTGGATGGCGTCAAGAAGAAAATAGAGATTCCATATATCACCGTGACAATTGAGCAAGATCCACCATTTCCACCCTACGCCTTCAGCGGTGATTCTAGATTACTGTTGGTGTGGGAAAAGAAGCTACGGTCGATATCCCGCCTCCAACGTCGACCACAGGGCGCTGGTGCTTAATCAATAATGCGAAGTGTTCAGAGAAAGGATATCCAACTCACGGTCAAGACAAATGGGAGGCTGCCCTCATCTACTCTGCTATCATTGAAGAGGGTAGGGTTACATTGATCTGTGGTATCAGGTCTGCAAAGGAGATGGAGTCATTTACACCGGCTTTCAGATGCGACGAGGGAGAGTTTGGGCGTTGGGGTACGAAAGGTAACTCTGCATTTATTTGCGTTCCGTCATGCAGAATGTGGACATAGCAGTGGCTAAGGCGCCTACGACTTGAATCTTTGAGCCTCAATGATAAACATTTCTGTACTGGAGGATCACCATCTCAGGTTCTACAACAAGATTGACGTCAAACCATCCTAACAGATATCTCGCCTGATATCTGTCGCAATCGACTCACAGTGTAACAACCTCAGCTACGCCAACTGCCTCTGTGTCCAAACCTGCTGTTCGTAACACCAGAGTGGATGTGAGGGTACCTAAGGTTCCGATAGCCGAAAGTATCATCTTCACTTCAAACAACTAGAAATAGTTTAGTCCCCCCTTTTCTACATTGTTGGCCTCTCTCCACATTTCCTTCTATCATGTCACAGAAAGAAAAAGAGTTGACTCTGTCTCTTGTTTTACCTGGAGTTCAGGTTCAATAATTACGTTGTGTCTGCAATCAATTCATATGACTATGTTTCTTCTTCTTATTTTGATAAATGTGTTCTGCAGCCTCGAAGGACGCCCGTTTATCGTCCCAAGGGTTTCACAACAGTCTTTTGAGGCTCGAGGTTAACTACAGCCTGGGGTTATGGTGTTAGTATCCTTTGCGCTTGTGATTTGGCTTTTTGAAAAAACGTGTGGAATCGGGGCGTCGCTTCATATTTCCGCAAAATGGGTCACATTGCTATTGGTCCTTTGGTCATCTGTCGATATCTGCTTGTTCGATCTTACTCTGTCTCTCTCCAGCGAAAGTCTGAATATCACGAAAGTCTGTATATCCCACATGGCCGTTTCCCAGAGTCACTCCCATGTTTACAGTCATCCACATCTTTCTCATGTCCAGTCTTCGAATTGACTTCTGAACAAATTTCACCGCTAGGAGAGCCTACCATCTCAAAGTGATGATCAAACCCTGCCGGTGGACTCGACAAGTAACAGAGTTGCAGATGATCTTTAGTGTTGCCCAACTTGACTGTTGAGCAGGAAACCCCCCCTCCCCTTCCACAGCTCACTTATTTCTACCTGCTCCTACCCCCTCCCCTCCTTCTTTCCTTTTCCCTCAGGCATCTGCGCAATTCACTACTCTTCACGCTTGGAACAGACCCACGCCTCTGATCATAGTATATTTGCATTCTGACCAAAAAGTGCTCTTCACGCTTGGATGAAAACCTCGCCTCTGATGCTAGTACATTTGACCACACCCTGCAGAGCTTCCTACCAGTTTTAACACCCGCAACATGTTCTGGCAGCTCATCTGCATCCCATGGCTTTGCTCACGGGGTCATCGCGATGAGAAACAACAGACCGAAGAAGTCTGGAATCCCACTGTTGCCGCCTCGTACGAAGCCGACCTCTTGGCACAAGGTTTCGAAAAGTACGAGGCGACCGCCGTTCAAGTACAAAGGAGCACCACCAGTCTGAGCCCAAGCCGAAGCCGAAGCCCGAGCCCTGACATGATTCCTTGCGGGCGAGGTGCTATGGGTCCTTACAGTCTCCCGTACGCGGCGGCTAGGGCAGCCACTCCCCCGATACCCTATTAACAATCATTCTTCACCTGGATGTCCACCACGGTTACAACGATGATATGTGATGATGATAACCCCTCAGTATGAAGCAAGTTATGATGATGGATCCTCCCTAACCTACCTACCTACCTGAACCAACCCGGGGTCTTCCCTCCCTCTCAAACAATCTCCATATCCTATTCTTTTCTTCCACTTCTCTTCCTCAAAAAATCTCCATATCCTATTCTTTTCCTTCCATTTTCTCTTCCTCAAACCTCGGCTTCGGTATCTCTCTCTCTCCCTCTCTCCCTCTCTTTACTTCCATTACTTGCGAGAACAGAACAGGGTATTTATATATCTCACATCATCATCATCATCATCATCTAACAAAATTGTTTCCGGCCCTGTGACCAGGCACAGAGTCCCCTTGACGGATCTCAACTCGCACTTCATCGCAGTGTCAAGGGTCTAGTAGTTGCGTACTTGTCATCCGAGTCGGGACTTGGGTTGACATGCACGTCAACGAAGCTAAGACGAGTTGGAAAATTATGTATATATAGGTCTTGCAGTATGGGAAATCATTGTTTAATGGATTTTTATTTTGTTGGAATGCAAAATTTTATGTACATCTATATCTGGATCGATGATGTTTGGGGGGTAAAGACTAGATGTTTTACCGCAGATTTCTGGTTTGTCGCGGACGGGTCTTGTCTCCGACTGATAGGATTTGAAGTAGATGAAATAGACTTTCATTCTCTTTCGTATACACGTATCGAATGCACTTCTCTCGTGCTCGCGCTCGTGCATCAGCCTTTATTGACCCCATTCGCTGCCTCTTGAGATAGACTTATCGGCGCACTGCTACTAAAGGATGTTGTTGTGATGACTATGATTGAGGAATTGCGAGTATCTTTATGTGGAAGATATCGGAACGAGGTTGGTTGTTATTGGGTCGTGGAATTGGTCTGTCATGTCAGGCCTGCTATTATTTCGGTTCTCACATTCCTCTGAATGCATTCTTGGATGCACTTCGTCTATCCTTGTAATCCCTCCTGGCGCCATCAAATGCAGGTGGGGCCCCCTTCTTCTTGGACTGGGGTTCGAAGGTTACGACCTTTTCACCAACAACTCCTCTACTGTTTCTTACACGCTCTTTTGGCTTCATCTTGGCTACTCTTGACTCAAAGGAGGTGTCCTTCCTTGGTCTGGCACCACTGGAGCTAGAAACTTGCATTTCCACTCCGCGGTTACGTCTAGGATTTTGCTTCCGCCTGTAATCTGCCGAGGAAATCTTGTTGTTTTTCTCGGAACGGTAGACATCCTGATCGCTTTCGTCATCATCAGAAGAACCGGGTACTTCGTCGATCATCTCCTCTTCAACAGCAGTAAGACCCTTCTCACGGACAAGGTTCGAAGATGGAGCAACCTTGGTGCTAGGGTTGATGGACTGGAATTCTCGCGAGGTCTCATCGACTTGGAAGTCTTCATCCTGGAAGAGTTTAGCGAATCGATCGTCGCCGAGTAAGCCTTTAGGCTCTGACTCTCCGGGATCGGCCGTGAATTGGGTAGCTTCTTCGTCTCCGCCATTCGCCAATATTCTTTGAGCACGTCGTCTTTCATGCTTCTCCTCTCTTTCAAGTACCCTCTCCGCCAATTTGCGGTTGACCTTTGCGGTAACCTTCTTCTTGCCACGGATTCGACTTTCTCTTTCTTTGTCAATCTTCTCCTGTATCCTCTTGGCTCGCTCTTCCTCCCAGCTGGACGGATTGGCAATAAGTCGAGCCTCTTCATATAATTCCTGCTTAACGAAATGCCCATGCATATACGGCCGAAGTAGATTAGTCTTTCCGATGAGGTGATCGAGATTGAGTGCTTTCAACTGTGGTAGCGTCAAGAACTTGTAATTGTCATAGACCTCTCCTGCTCTCTGTTTGGTATATGAGTTCGGATCTTTTGGATCATCGGCCATTTCTTCTACCATGTTGTCAAGGAAAGCGCACCATTTCGGAGCTGGACCAAGTTGTGGAATGAAGAACGCATGCTGCTGCTTGCCTTCGTTGGCCGTGAGGAACATCCCAGTATCCTTGCACCACGCAATGCAGTTGAGATCGACAGCAGGCTCGACAGAAGTCCAAGGTGTACCGTCACGCTCGTCCCATATTTTCATGATCCTTTTATCCGATGACAGGATCTTGGGCTCTGAGGTTTGCGCACGGCTAGCTGTTGAAGGTGTTAAGAATTGGAGTGTGTGGACAGGGTAGCCATAACCCTGATCCTTTTTCAGTAACGGCACTGGAGAACGTAAATCGTAAAGATATACGAGACCGCTGGAGGTACCGACAGCTGTGGTGATGCCGGACCTGTTAAAGTCGAGGGCTGTAATACCAGCTCGCCCTTCGAATTGATCTATTGGTGATTGTAACGTAGCCACTCTATCCCGACTTCTTGCATCCCAGTACTCTATAGTCCCGAGGGATGTCCCAAAGGCCATTAAATTATGGCTTTCAGATGCTACTGCTGCTGTATTGACACTTCCGGTATTGATACCACCTTGCAAAGCGCCACCTCCTAGCGTAGTGAGATCGTCACCACCTACATCCACGTCGTATGAGCGCATAAACCGGCCTTGTTCGAGATTGATTCTGAAGACTTCGCCAGATCCATTCTCGTTGACTCCGACTGAAGGTATCAGTAACTCGGCCGATTGCTTGTTATACGCTAAGTCTCGACCGTAACGTGGTAATCGGACTCGGTAGTGGCAGCCTCCGGGAGTATGAAATTCTACTGAGCGGTCCTCTTGGAGATGCGCAGTTTTCGAATAATCAGAAGAGAGTATGAGGAATGTTCGGTTGACAGTATCCGTATGTCGGGCGAATGACAGGGCCAGGTTTGGTAGATAGTGAGTATGTATCTGCGGCTTGTAGGTGCCTTCAAAGAAGTCATCAGTTACGACCATCAGCCTGATTCCTGGGATCTCTGACCTGTGCTCATGACCCATTGCCCGTCATCGCTGACTCTGATACATTGGCTAGCTTCCTCAAACTCAAAATCTTGCAGTAATTCGACCTTATTGGCATAATCAGCGCCTTTCTTCTGGTTCCGTCGCTTGGCTAGCCATTCAGGTATTTGCCTGGCTGTCGAAGAGCCAGCGACAGTATAAACAGGCACTGCAGAGCTGTTTGAAAGCTTCATAGTGTAACACTATGTGTCTGTCAACTGCAGAATCAAGATTGTCATCGCGGCGACACATTTAATATCCCACTCCCATGAGAACAGAGGCGGGCGAACATTGCAACGAACATTTTGAAAAATTAAAGTGGATAAAACGCCGATAAGCTGCAGCGATGATAGCGGATCTTTCCGTAGAGTGCTGATTGGTCAAAGGCTGGACAGGGCACGACCGGTCAAATTTCCCTCAGCCCGACATGTCTTGGCGGGATTCTACGTAAGGTCGTCTAAACATCGTACACTCTTCACACGCCTCAACATATCACGAGATACGACGATCGCAGTATCTTCATGTGTGCTTGGTAACTGTCGTCAAATTCTCTCTCTGGTCAAGAGCAAAGAATGTCTGCAGGGGTAGAGCCTATCCCATTATGATGAATATCTGTGGACCCCGGCGTTTACGGACATGATCACTACTAGCTTCAGCGTCGAAACGGTATAGGGCAGCCAGGAAGAGGGCTTCTATGGATTCTTCTCACGACGACTTATATGCAAACCCATTGGGTCCAGGATCATAATGCCTACAGACGCTCATCTACAGGACCATCAGGCGACCATTTGCATTTTCGTAGGACACTAGCAGCTCTATCAAGTCCCCATGCTAACGGCCATCTATCAGGAGCACTATGACCAATTAACCTGCAGAGTCCTGGCTGCAGCGGCAAATGACGGCGGCATTTCTCAGAAACACGTAGTCAGCACTTCGACAAGTCCTTCCGGCGGAAATCGAAAACGACTGCGAGAGGCTGAAATCGAGGCACGGACGGCTGGATTTCTCTGCTTTTTAAAATCTTCACCCTCAGAGCTCTGGATCTTCTATACCCACAATGACCTTAACATTGATTTGACGGGACTTAGTCACAGACATGGCCTTGTCTTCGTCGAAAATTTGTCGATGACATTTTCGGTTCGTGACCTTCTTGAAGACCAGTATATTTCAGTATACGAGACTTTCATCTGCAGCGTTCTTGCTGGGCTCGACCGCCAGGTAAATCACATCAAGCATATAACACTACTTAACCCCAGGACTGTTATCCTGCAACCCCAGAACTCACACGGTTATGAGGTTAACAGGGAGCCCCCCTTTGTTGGATGTATCGATTTGCAGCTTGTGAATGGTAAGATTATATTGAGCATCAAAAAGGTGCAAGATAATGGACTGAAAGCATTGAGCAAGTTCGGGCTTCTAAGTCTCGAGGACTGTCCTAACTGGCAATCGGATGCATTGCTGTCTCCATGTGGTAAGCTCGCTCGGCTTAGAGGCATCGCTTCTACCCATGACTCCGGTGCATCTCGAGGCGAGAATCTGCAAAAGGAAGACCTCAAAAGGCTCATGTGGCAGGATACCGTACGATCATGGCTCACTAGACGTGGTATTGAGGTCGCAGCTGAGGACGCCTGGGCTGATGTTGAGGTGATAATGCCCTGGGACCAATCAGAGGATACACAAAGTACACAGGGCACGGAAAGAGATCTTCAGATGCTTCGCAGCATCATTTGGCCTTCTTCATTGGTATTCGCAAAAGAAAGGCCACGATCAACCGTTGAGCTGGAAAACCTCAACACTTTATCGACTTTCAAAGATCCCTTAGCGACAGCAGAAGAATGGTTCAAGACATCGGATGTTAGATCGAGCAATGCAAGTAAGCAGAAAGCCGCCAGAAAAGCAGAACAAACACAACGAGATCGTATCACAACCGAAGCTGCGAATCGAGACGATGCTTTTGCCTCATCGCCGACAATGCCAAGGAATGATATCCATGCCGCGGCTGCCATTTATCCGACACCGCCTGACGGCCCACTGTCACACGTTACACCAGGTATGACCTCCGTAGACGGCGCTATCACCACTCCGCATGAGGCCGTAGATTTCCTGGGTATGGGTAGCGCACCCATTGAGCAGGGCAACAAAGATACCGACATGGTGGATCTTGAGCCGCCTGGCGTACCTGGCTTTTTTGAGGATGATCTCTTTGATGACCACGATTTGGCCCACTCCGAGTCTGGAGAGATCGATGAGAATCCAGATTGGGATTTCTTTGACGATCCTGAAGCAACTTCGGAAGGTATTGGCGGAAGCTCGGCTCTGTCCAAGCGGAAGTCATCCACAGATAGGGACATTATGCAGGATTCTGAAGAGGCACAAATAAGAGAAACGGCTACATTGCAACCTCCACTTGATCACAGCGCAGACCTTGCAATCGATGGGCAAAGCCACACCAGCAGACAACCCGAAATGGAATCAGATCTGGCAGAGGACACTCCAAGTCAAGCGCTGCGAGAACACCAGGCAAAAAACATACAAGATGCGACTGGAGAACCAAATATGAATTTGGACGCTCTTGAGCCAAATCAACGCCACCACGTGTCAGAGTCTACTCCTTTACAATCCAAAGAGCAGAAAAGCTTGACCCAGGAGCAAAAAGATGGAGAATGGGCAGATGATGAAAAATATAACCAGAAGAGTGGCAAATTCTGGTTCGGACAGGCGTCTGCAGCTGACATATACCGCCAAAAGATGGAAAATTTCGCAAATAATCATTCAACACCCACAAAATCAGATAAAGCTGAAACTGGACAACCCCAGAATGTGGAGGAAAGCAGAGATGAGGAAATTTCAGACGGAGTCAGAACTCCAACTTCTTCAGCAAGCACCGCTTTCGACAGTAATGAGATGTTCTCTGAGCATGACCACACGGTTGAGGATCTTTGGACAAATCTCAAACGAAAGTGGGCACAAGTTTCCTCAAGCCCCGCAGCGTCAGTGGTCCTAATGGATGAACCGGAAAGGCAATCAATTGAGGCAGACCAATTTGCTCTTCTTGACAAACTCTTTGATGATAATGGTCAATGGTCGCTTGAATGTTGGCTAAATGCGGAACAACTTGAAGAGGACTCACCTGTAGTTGAGAAATCGAACGATCTTCAACTGCAGATATCTCAACTGTTGGTCGATCAAGTGTCTCAGTCTTTCTTGATGAAGCAGGATTTTGTAGGGCCATCTGCCACTTACACTGATGTTCAAATTCTCGAAGATCTCTCGAAGGCGCTTGAACCCATGTTCGGGTCGACAGCGCGACCCTCTTTAGTCCAGGCATACGGTATATGCGATTCTTTTGATACAATGGACGGCAAAATCACCAAACCAGAGACGACTAAGCTTCGCTACCGGCGTGGTGGCAAAGAGCTTGAGGCTCTATCATCCCTATTGCCTTTCTGGGAGACATTTGCCTTGGAACCTATGAATGGAAAGAAGGATATCACCGCCTTCTGCGTCTATCCTGAAGGTGATATGCTGCTTGACAGATGTCGGGACTGGCTTTTCCAGCTCAGCCAAATGTACCGGAGCTGCAATTTTGGTCACCATGTATTGGGATCCAGTGCAGAACGTGCAGGCGCAGGATTCATTCCATTCACGTACAATGAGACAGACACCTCCGAAGACCTCCATAACGTCTGTAAGGCACTAGGTAAGCAGCTCACTTATGCTCTGCTACCTAAGCTAACCGATACAGGTACTGAACTTGCTGCTGTCCCACCCAGTTCCACTATTGTTATCTATATTGTCCACCCACTACCTCATCGGAAGGCACTCGTTGACATTTGTAGCTCTCTGATAGCGCTTTTCATGTCGTATGCAAAGGGTTCGCAGGACATGTCGCGCAACGTCCCTGAGATTGTTCCACAGATTATACCTCTAGCATTCATCACAGCGCACGACATTTTAGTGATGCCGACTAAGGCCGACTACCTCCATCTAGCCTTAGAGGTCTACAACCGCTGTCCGGCAAAGGATTCTTCCGATGACGAACCTGCTGCGTATTCACCAGCCGTACTTCTTGCTGGACAAGCTTCGAAATCTGTTATCTTCAGGTTGTCGGCATCAGGAGCATCCCCCCTACAGCGAGACAGGAAAAGTCTGCATGTTGCATATTCGACTTCGACAGACGGCAGGTGGGTGACAGCGGCTTGGACAGATCATTCTGGAAAGAAAGCTCTGACGATGTCTTACTGTCTGAAGTCCCGTTGCGGAGGAAGCGGTCCAGGTCGGTCCATTGTCGAGGTAGTCAAGGATATGTGGCAGATATGTTTCGATATAATTTCCCCTGAGCAGGGCCAATGGCGCATCACCGTTGCTCGTGATGGCTGGCTTGATGATGTTGAGGCCAATACTTGGATCCATTGCCACAACCACCAAATGGCGCCTCCTACAACATCTACTCTCAGAGCTTCACTTGTATTGCTAAGCATCGATACGGAACCCTCGTTCCGCTTATTGACTCCAGAGGCAGTGTCTAACATCAGCGCAAGGATTACGGTGCCGTCAACCATGACACAGGCGGTGAATACCCCTACCACGGCAGCCTTTCCCTTAGCACCCACGAACACAGCGCTTGGAACTTATGGTACGCCAACGTCAACCCCTACACCATCAGCGTCACAATCTATCCTCTCACCAGAACAAAACATGGCAGCGGGTACGCCAAGCGCGATGGGTGCTCTGACACCAACACCATCAGTTCCAACTACCAGTCAAGGGCCGTCACAGCACTCTGCTCCTCCCACCCACTCCCCCGCACCCACGTCTATTAGACACACGACCTCTCAGATGCAGACGGCCCAGTCTCAACCACAGAGCCAACAGTCTAGCACGACCACAACTCAATCGCAATCCGAAATACAAGCAGTTTTAGAATCCGACCCTAGTGCCTTCCTTTCCCGGCCAGATGCTCGATACGTTTGTGTACTCTCGCCATACCCGAGCAAGCGCCTCCCAAGTCTGCTAGACAAACATAGTGTTATTGCAACCGCTTTTCTCTTGCGGACATCAACGGATGCTGATTCACTCCGCCTAGGGACAAACATCCTCGCACAGACTTCAAGTCCAGAAACTGTCCTGGGTGTCCATTTGGTCTGGGCATCATCGGACGAGGAAGTGCCTTCTACCAGCGATCGGATGGGACAGGGTGGTAGAGATGATACCGGCACGCCAGCATCCCAGCGGTCCTTGGTAGGCGACGTCGATGAATCTGATCTAGGCACAGATAAGGGTGTCTCTACATCGACGTCGCCTACAAAATCTGCCATTGGGTCAATTCCCGACAGTCCCCATGTCCACGGCACTAACAGTCAAGTACACGGCGAAGGTCGAATACTTTTACATGATGTTTTGCCATCCTTTCATGACCTCATCGTCTTGTCACAGTCGCGAGGTTTGGGCTACAGCAGTGCTGTCTTAGAAACGCGACGATTCTTAGACATGGCCGATGGAGGCGGTGAAGGGAAGAAAGTCAAAGAGAGGTTGCTCCCATGGCACATCATGACGGCGTTGCGAGGCCGGAGAATTTTGGAGAGCACGGGACTGTAGGGACTGTTTTGTATTGGCTTTGTAACTCCAATAGTATTACAGAAAGATGCCGAACCCGGCTTGCGTGGTGGCGTGTCGTCTCTTTCCTCGCTTCTTTTCCCCATCGCTTCCCTTCTCACACTAGCGACTGCCGTCAACACAACCGAAGAAATGATCGAGCTTTAAGAGTGACATCACGGCACTTCGGGAGAGAGGCGGTCAAATCCCGCCTCGAATCACGTGGTGGACTGTGGGGGAAGCTTGGTCTGTACCGTAATTGTACTGTATCCTATATCCGTACCTTACCATCGAGCCATAGGTAGGTAGCTAAGCTTAGGTACCTAGGTAAGATACCGTACCGTAGGAACTTGGAAATCAAAGGTACCATATTACGACTTATTGATTGATGGCCAACGGTCGATCTTTGCACTTTCTCGGATTCGTCGGCCGAGTCTATACCCCGCGAGGATACGGCCTCCGGTGTCTTCCTCCTCCTCAATCCACGTCTTATCACGCGTGACGTCCACAAGCCGCAAACGCCTGCCCGTGGGGAAATTTCTGGTCTAGTTCAGAGCTTGAATTGAGATGATGGCACTGCGGCAGTGGCCGTTTGTGCCATTGGACCAAAACACCTACTGACACCTTACCTCAGTCGGGATTGGCGTCGGGACAATTCTCTACCGAGATCGATTGACGACATGGAAGCCCGGCATTGTTTCAGGCACAGGCCAATGAAGACCGCGGCTGCGGCTGGAAGTGCACAAGACCAGAGGATGAGTGGCAGGTATTTATGTAGACGAGTCCCGGGAAGCAGGCTCGTGAACAAAACAGATGCTTCACCTGCATGATGCTTCCAACGATTATCCTTTCCTTATTCGTGGCCTTCTGTACCAGGTTGGCCAGCTCTACGCCCTATGATCAATATATCCTTACACCAACCTCTCGAACTCTAATCCCGGTATCAGTATACAACGTCAATGGCTCTGTCGAAAACGCGGAAGCAATAACACCAAATGCTTCCGGGGTAGCCACATTTAGAGGGCCCTCTGCTGTTACTTACGACTTCGGCAGGAATATAGCTGGTATTGTGTCCTTCAACGTCAGTTCAGTCCAGGGCGATAGCGAGTTCATTGGTATCAGTTTCACAGAAAGCTCATTGTGGATCAACTCAAACGGCTGTGATGGTACAAACGATACCGGCATTGACGAAGCTCTATGGTATCCAGTCTCTAGCGGTGGCAGCTATGCTGCTGAAAAGAGACATCAACGTGGTGGCTTTAAGTATCTGAACGTGTATCATAACACAAGCGGAAGCGTTGAGCTGGACACTCTCTCCATTCACTATACCGCCATTCCACATAAGTCAGAGAGTGAACTGGGAGTCTACACGGGTTATTTCCACACCGATGATGAGCAGCTCAACAGAATCTGGTATGCTGGTGCATACACCAATGAAATGTGTACCATTGACCCAACGGCTGGTGATTCCCTGATCGGCCTCGAGTATAACATCTCTGTGGCTCCGGGTACGCCTGGACCGTGGTGGAATAACAACACCATTGCCAGTAAGTGCCCTTGGCTTCAACTTACTGGGCTATTCTTGAATCCTAACCAAATGGCCAGACGGTACCAGTGTCTTGGTGGACGGAGGCAAGCGTGATCGACTAGTTTGGCCGGGAGATATCGCTATCTCGGGACCGTCTGTATTTGTGTCAACCAACGACATGATCAGCATCAAAAACTCTCTGGACTCCCTTTTGGTCTTGCAGAATTCATCGGGGGCTCTTCCTTACGCCGGAGTTCCCTTCATATTGGAACAGCCGTCCTGGAGTTTTACATACCATCTCTACTCGCTTATCGATATTTACGATTTCTATCTCTTCACGGGCAATACTACCTACTTGACGTCCAACTGGGACAAATTCAAACTCGGTCTCAACTTTTCCCTACAATTCATTGATTCCACCGGTCTTGCTTACGTCACCACCTCAGCAGACTGGCTACGCTTTGGAATGGGCGGTCACAACATTGAAGCGAATTCGATCCTCTACTACACCCTGAACCTTGGTATGACTCTTGCCAATGTTCTCAACGACACTTCGAACGCCACGTCTTCGTGGTCCAGATACGCCGACAACATCGAGGCGGCCACGAACGAACGTCTTTGGGATTCCTCGGTAAATCTCTTCCGAGACAACGACACGGTACCGCTCACCGACCTACACCCCCAAGACGGTAATGCCTGGGCCGTCGTCTCGGGCCTAGTGTCAACAGAGCGAGCTGCCAACATATCGAGTGCGCTAGCATCTCGCTGGGGTCCCTACGGCGCTCCCGCTCCCGAAGCAGACGCTACCGTCTCTCCCTTTGTCTCCGGCTTCGAGATCCAAGCTCACTACATCGCCAACCATCCCGACCTTGCGATCCAGCTAATGAAGCTGCAATGGGGCGACTTTATGCTTGATGACCCGCGCATGACCAACAGCTCCTTCATCGAAGGGTACAGCACCGATGGCTCACTGCACTACGCGCCATACACGAACGACCCGCGTGTCTCCCACGCCCACGGCTGGTCCACCGGCCCGACCTCAACGCTTACCTTCTATGCCGCAGGCCTACGGGTTACCAGCGCCGCGGGCAAAACCTGGAGCATCTCCCCCAACCTGGGCAGCAATCTAACCACCATCTCCGCCGGTTTCGGAACCCATCTCGGCAAATTCTCCGTCTCCGTCTCGTCTCCCAGAAACGCGACGGGCGAACTAGATCTCCGCATCATGACCCCACCCCTCACGACTGGAAGCATCAGTCTTCCCGCTCCTCCTCCAGGAGGGTCCGCCTCAGTGTTAACTCTAACCCCGTCGACAAACCAGACTAGTGAGACGCCGATGACAGTTCACGTCCCTGCTGCAACGACCTCCAGAATCGAAGTCGCCAACATCACCGGCGGAGAATGGTTCGTCACTCTGCGACGGCAGGCATCCTGAACTGAGAAAAAAAGAGACGACACAGAATGCAATTGTTGCGGCGTGCGATATGTTGTCGACGTCAGGACTGGTACCTACCAAGATGATTCTAACCATGATGACCATCAAAAGTAACGCTTATATGTATATAAAAATTTTCTCTCAAAAACCTGATCACTACTCAAATGTACATCATCAATCCATCCAGAAAAAAAATCAAAAAAAATCAAAAGGGCAACAAGAGGGGGAAAAAAGTTATCAATTTCAGAATTTTTCTCAAATTTTCAATGGCCCCCAACAAAAGTCTTTTTTTTCCCGCGTAATCTATTTGTTGTGGTAGGTAAGTAAGGTAGGTAAGTGCCTAGGCGGGATATTGTGATTATATAGAACGTACCAACAAAAGGCAAAGAAAGGTCAGATGGGGGAAGGAGGAGGAAAAAGAGAGAGGTGATATATGTTTAAGAATCACATTGCGAAGTCCTCTTTTTCTTTTTGTGGTGAAAGACTGGGGGGTTGCGTTGGGGTGGGTCTGCATAGATCTATAAAAGGTAAGTGAGGGAGGGTTTGGCTGCTTGGATGGCTACACATTTGGATAGATAGGTCGTAGGCGAGGAGGAGAAAGATAGATGGAAGACAGTATATTATAGCTTGCTACAAGCCCGATTACAAGGCCTAGAATCCTAAAGCTACCTATGTATCGCCATAATCACCACCATACTCCATGTTGGCTTCCCCATTTCCCCGCTCTTCTCCTCGCATCTTTCATTGGCAGCTCGATTGCTTTCTGGCATCTTTTTTCGGTTGGAACAGATCAGAGCAAGAGCACTTCCCATTCCAGTTTTCATTCAAGTTGGGGAACAAGATGACAACAGAACACAAGACATAACACGATAGCACCGCGATCCCAAAGGGTCAACAAAGCACTGAAGCAAGTATGACGCGACATGGAGCAAAGTCAGAATGCTTGTGGTAGATCTTTTGGTTTCTGTTGTTTTTTTCCTCCGTTGGAGGCAGCATAGTACATGTTTGATATCATGACAGGACCCTGCTGGATTGCTTCGAGCCGAGCGGAATTGCTGGACCATCCAGGTGATGAGAGGTTGGGTCGGCGATGTCATATCTTCATTAGAGAAGAGAGATACCTTGTACGGTTCGTCCGAGATCGCATTTGTGTGCGCAGTTGATCCGTATTGATTGTACCGGTTCGATGGCTTGAGTAATCATAGACGTAAATCATTGCACCCTCTGACTGTTGTTCTTCAACTATAATAAGCTCGCTGCTTGGATTTGCGCGGAGTGGCTGTGATGATGTGTGGTTCTTGGGCTTGCCTCCGAAGACCCTGACGTTCAATTTCGTCTTGGAGGTAGAAGCTACCACGGGGTTCGATGTACACATCATCGCGAGTGGACTGTTGCCGTGGCCGACGTTCGATGATCTTGTAATGTTCCCCGTGGCCGTGGTATTCTTCACTCTTGCGAAATGCATCAACTGGGGATGGTTGGGAAACCACCGGCTTACGGTCGGAGAAGGTCATGCCTTCACTCATGGCCGTGAGGAGGTCACGCATGGTATCCTTGTCTGATGAGGTCCAACCCGAAGGGAACTCGAGCTGGATCTTGTCGGTACCGTGGTAGAATGGCTGATAGATATAGTGGAGGACGTCTTTAGCGTAAGCTTCGCCACGGCCACATAGTTTTTCTCCACGAGAGAAGACCTTGTAAGGACGAGAGCAGGTTGAGCAGTGGCTGGCGTGACGACGATACTCTTCCATGACAAACTTTTCTTCCATTGCAGGTTGGCGAGAAGCATAGTCCTTGAATTGGACAGCCTTGGGGGTCTTGGATCCCCTTGTCTGACGAACAATTCCAGGCATTGTGGGATTTGTGTGAGGAGGAGTTATGTATTCGTAGTAGGCAGACAGTGACGATGACTCATAGGCATACGGTTTGGGATAGTAGTAGTAAGTCGTCGTGGTGATTGGCGACACGGTGACAGGCAACGTGAGATAGGATGGGGTATGAGTGGATGGAATGAATGTTTGGGACGTGATAGCTAATGTGTGTTGATGTGTATAGGTATACGTTGGGCTCGACAATGAATGAATTGTGACTTGATTGAATAGAGGTGAACGAATGAAAGAAGGAAAAGATGTGAGGCTGGATTGGGGGGAGAGGAACTACACTTTATATGTCGGGAGCCTACCTGGAACAAGAGAGAGAAAGAGAGAGAGGAGAGAGTAGAAAGAGGGAAAGGGAAAGGGTAAGGAAAGATTAGGGAATGAAAAAGGTGCAGAAAGGAAAAGAAAGAGAGTGCGAGAAAGGGTATGGTAGAGAGAATTGGTGTTGGAGGATGGGTGAGTAATGTGAAGATGGTTCAGAAACGAGACGAGGCGATGCATTCGCTCTGCTCTCCCAGGCCAAGCGCCGCTAAGCCTAGAAGGAACGGCATGGCAGTTCTGCCTGGCTGAGCTTCTAAGTCAGAGATGATGCCTGATAGGTTCCCAGGCAGCAGTAGACTGACTCCAGGCACAACTAATATCTATCGCCCTATGGTCCCTCCCGTCATGAGATCTTCAAGCTATTACTAGGATGCGAATTGATGTTCGGATCTACTCGAATTGTGTTGGACAATACCCACCTCCCGACTCAGGCAATCGTGTCAACAACAGTCATTTGAAATAGTATCATGGTATTTCAATAACTCGCCCTACGGCAACCGGTCGCAGAACCATGACTCTTAATGTCCGTCCACATGATTGATCATTCGCTGCTAATCGAGTGTGCAGTTTTGGTGTCCATTGGCGCTGCGGAAGCACTGTCGCTGTTCTGTGTCCTGTTCCCCCTCGAACGAAAATGATCATTCGATGGTAGATTTTAAGGAGACAAGAGACAACCCCTGTTGCATTTTTTGTTCATGCCACTCCTCGCAAATTGGTGTCTCTTTAGCCAGTGGCGCTGTTCCAAATGATGTTGACGAGGCACACTGGACTGAGGGTAATGTTACTGAACGACTGCTTCAGCCACGACTTTGGGGCCAAATAATCAATTACAACCACTCTGAATTGGGGGCTACACAAGGATGTGGTGTGGCTTGCTCAGCCTCAACATTCCCCGAAATGGTAGCTCTCTGCCTGATCCAAAAGAGGACATCCCCGCCAGAGCTGCCCTACAAGTGGATAGGTACTAGGTAATATGAAGACATCTTTACTGCATTGTCGTAGCGTGATAGGACGAGTAGTGGGATGGTCTCATAGTCGAGTCATCGCATGCCTGCCCCTCTCTCGAGTATCGACGCTTTGACTCAGAGCATTTGCGACGATCTGCCAATTGAACTCGAGCTGGAGATGACTGAAGTTGATCATATTTTGTGATTCTTTGCAACTTGGTCCCATCTATTGTCCGGGTCGACGATAATACTACGTAGTAGTCTCCAGAGATGATGTTGTGGCCCCCAAGCAGACACCCCACTCCACCTCATAATAAATGTAGCACTGCCACTGGCCTGTCCCCCCAAACGTTTACCCATGTCATCGTCCTTTGTACAACCCACCCACTTGCACATTTGTGGACATCCATGATGATGCATAGCGTATAGCAGTCTCACCTTTGTCAAGTCATAGCCTCCGTTGATATGCAAGATGGTCGCTGGGCTGGTCGGCGTTAACATCCAACGTTTCCGATGCGTTTCTGTACCATGATACTGGAACGAGAGGGACCGTCTGTACGAAGTCTGTCATAAGGCTGCGCTTGACAACTATAGTCGGCACCCAATGGTGCAGTTCAGGCCGATGACTCCTCCGACGGTTGCCGCTGTCCACTGTCTGACCCGGCTCTTTTCCACCATGATACCGATCGGCTATAACAACAGAAGTCCGCTTGTCTTTGCGAAATGTCAAAGGTGGCCGCATCTCAGATATTTCCAAATCAAGCTGCGCGGGTGTGCACCATCCCACAAGAAGGTCTGCATTGGTGTTGCTTCAACCAAGGCATTACTATAATACCTACTTGATTGGTCGATGATTTGATCAACCAGTGGTACAGTAGTAAGCCTCTACTCATCCATCGGCAAACACTTCTGCAGCTCCGATGGAAATGGCCACAGTAAGCAAGAGATCGTACCTTGCATGCCCTCTCAGCTGTCATCATGACCTCTTCCCTTTGTTTCCTTCCTGTCTTATTGCACACCAAATCAATCCTCCCGTTCAATCCTCGGGTTTGCCGCCTCCCGTACCCCCTACGTGTTTCCCGTTTTGTTTCTGTAATAGCTCGGATCTGTCCTGTGCGAGACAGAGCACAACCGAACTTTAATTTCAGGTATGAACAAGAGTAAGCGGGAATTGGACAACGCCTTTCGAAGCTACGTGTTCAGCTGATTTCCATCATCGCTATCTACACCCTTCACTGAAACCCGCAGAATACTTCTGCCTTGGCTTCGAACTCTGAGACAGTGCTGACCAACGGCCGAACCGCCTCCCCATCCTCCCATGAACCTCCGCTTCCGACGTTAGGGAACAGGATGTAAGAAATTTCTCTTTCAAATCCTACCAGAGCAAAGAACCTTCTCGATACCTGGCGTGCGCATTCTTCTGCACAGGCTTACGTCTCCAACCTGCGTTTCACGGTCGCATACCTGTAATTCATCCACCCACCACACCCTCTTCCCAATCCTCCGACATGTGTAGGCTTTGTTGGCTTCAATCCCAATCCGGCTCTCAAAAGAAATTCTCTGTTCTGTCGGCGGTGGCTGCCGAAGAGTGCCAACCTTAATTGTGTCGAATGTAAGAGCACGGTAGGAGATCGATGACAATCAGAGCCTCAATCCAACCAGCCTCGTGTCCGGCAGAGACTCGTAGTATGTGTCACCCGTATCACATAATTTGATCCTGCAGTCTGCCTCACAGATTGCCCTGTCACTGTCTGCCTAATTACTTACCTAGTAGATCAAACTCGGTACACAAAACAAACCACATCTCGACCAAAAAACCCCTCGTTGTCCTCTCCTTTCATCTCATGAAGGATTTTCGGTCCGCCGCCGCCGCCCCCCAAATCCAAACTGGGGGAAGAAGAGACTTGTAACAATATGAAGAAGAGTACGCGTTGAATTATCAGACGACGGTCAAATCCCATGCGCTGTGGAGTCCACCAATGTCCTCACTGCAAGCGAGTATGCACGCGTACATATCTATGCCTCGCTTCGCACCCCCTTCTTCGAAGTGTGACGTGACGTATCAATACGATATTGCTGTATACCCTAGATGATGACGACGCTACTAGATTAGGTCTCTGCTGTTGTTGCTGTTGTCGTCGTTCTTCAGCAGGAACTCTGATTTTCGCTTGCTTGCTTGCTTAGCTTGGTTCAGCCAATGCTTCGGTACGGGATTAAGTCACTGTTTCGGGCAATTCAGAGAAAAGTGTATGTTTTGGGATAGACCAGTTTTTCTCTGGCTACATATCTACCTTAGGTAAGTCTTTTCGTGGTCTGGCTTGGTTGAATCTGGGTATCTGTAAACTTAATTACCTACCTAAGTACCTACTCACCTTGAGTACCATCCGCTATCTATACGAACGAAAACAGAAGAAGATGAAGTTGTCCTTCCATCAAAACTCAATCTCAATCCTCCACCCTCACCTTCCCCCTACACTTCCCACACCCACCCCTCCAATCTCGAATCCACACAACCCTGCTCTCGGGATCACAATGCCACGGCCTAAACAGCTCGCAACGCCAACAGCGCGGGTGCTTGTATAGGTCCGAGTGGTGCAGGTGCTTGCATACGACGTGGCGGTGCAGGATGAGGATGCATTCTGGGTCGTGGAGAAGGTCGGCGTGGAGGGCGGTGAGGAGCGAGGGGGTGGGGGCCGGGTGGTGGGTAGCTGTTGGGGTGTTGAAGGATAGGCAGGAGGAAGTAGTGGAGAAAGTAGTGGAGGACGAGGACGACGATGAGGACGACGACGACATTCTGGGGACGTGGTGAGTGGATGGCACTGCTGCAGGTATCGGGTTGTGATTGTAAGATAGGGAGAAGGAGAATAGAGGGAGGAAGCGAACCGAGGAGAGATATAGGAATGGCAGTCTCTTATGTGTTCTTTGTCCCCCTGAACAAGGGATCATTGAATGCTGAGACAAGAACACAATAAGAAACACTTAAGCAACACAGATCAAAGACATCATCATTGTTTCACATTCTCAGAAACAAAGAACCCTACGAAATAACTTAGGAAGAAACACGAAGTAGCAAGTAGGGCACGGGCAAGTAATTGACAGATGTAGCATTCCATGAAATTGGACACGTGGAAGTGATGAAAATGCAGTGTTGCTTTCTTGTTGGTGTCAAATTGCAGTGCAGAAACTCCTTGCTGGTTGCAGACGCTGTCTCATGTCTGGGAAGCTGTTGGAATCATTATCCTGGGAGGTCTAGAAGAGAATTGGGATGAGGAGTTCGTCAAGTGCCTGCTTTTATGTGAGCTGAACTGGAAAACAGAATCTATGTGATCCTCCTTTTGATTCAAAATGTACCATCTTCCCTTCTATATCATGACCAATACCCCGGGAATAGCCAATCCAATTTCTTCAGTGTCTCTGGGTTTCGCGCTCCCGGCGCTGTCGTGACACAATACTTGCTTGAGCCCTCTATATGCTTCGCTGCAATTAAATCCGCGTGTTGTTCTTTGCTTAACTCGTCCAAAACTGCACCAACAAAACGCCTCGCGTTTATCGAGTTGGCTTTCATGTGTCCCATGACCAGCTCAACGGTCACAACCTCCTCGGATTCACGCCAGCAATCGTAGTCAGTAGACATGCATATCATTTGATAAGCAATCTCGGCTTCTCTCGCGAGCTTAGCTTCTGGAAGAGCAGACATGTTTATGACACTGCCACCCCACGAGCGGTACATCTTGGACTCTGCACGAGTACTGAACTGGGGACCTTCCATACAGACAATCGTGCCTTGATCATGCAATGTAACACCTTCACCTTCGAGACTGTGACCACATTTTCGAACGATCTTTGCAAGACCGTCGTCAAATGGATCGGCGAACATCACATGGCCGACAAAGCCTTTCTCGAAATATGTGAATGGTCTGACGCCCTTGGTGCGATCTATGATTTGATCTGGTACGACAAAATCTCGTGGTTTGATAGCCTCTTGAAGGCTGCCGACTGCCGAGAAAGCAATGATTGTCCGCACACCAACACTGCGAAGAGCTGCAATGTTGGCACGCGAGTTAACCTCATGGGGAGCGATTTCATGGCCGAGGCCGTGTCGCGAAAGGAATGCAATAGGTACTGGGGGAGCGCCTGGGGTAGGTGAAGGGTGCTGAAGGATAGTGATCGGAGATGATGGTTTGCCCCAAGGGGTGTCGATGTTTAACGATGCAACTTTGGTGAAGTTATCAAGCTCTTGCAGACCGGTGCCGCCTATCACAGCGATCGAGACAGGCTCTATCAGACAGTTAGATATATTCGACCCTAGAGTACATGTGGGGGTAGAGGGTCATCGGCGCACCGTCGTAGCTTGTAGGAAGTTCTGCCATTCTTCTCTGCCGGCCTGTGAACGTCCTAGCCAAATTGACGCGATAATGAGAGACAGAATGAAACAGTCGGTATGACAATAAAATCTTCATATATATATTCCTGCGCTACAAACTGTTGCGCTGGTGGCATCATTTTGCTCCGCTTACACAAAAATTTGGTGGGGAACCTCCGACAGACTCGGCGGGGTTTATGACAGACTTTAGCCTTACCAGAAGGATAATAAATTGGAAGCAAGCTGCGCCATCTGTTCTTTGCCCTCTCATCTACTTTGTTCGCCGAACAGCGTAAGCACCGGCGGACTGATTATTTGATCTGTCGTCTAACCAATACCGAAGTAACCGCATACGCTATTGGGCTTATACTCGCTGATACGGATTCGAGAAGATGTACGATACAATGCTCAAAGATCATTGGCGTTGGTAGTTCAATGATGAGATGATCTCCCTAGACCATGGCATCTCCTCGATCTGCCTCTGGGGACTCTTTTAGCTTTTCTTTACCCAAATCATGGTTCAATATTTGGCGTCGCTGTTGCATTATAAACAAGAACTTGGTCTTGCCAGTGCTGCTCGTTCAAAGTCCCCGAGATCAGAGCTCAACCAAATGTCGCTTTGTTCTTTCTTGGGGGCTTCAGGAGCAATTTTCATGGTACGCTCTTGAAAGAGTTGAAAATGCTATATCTTTTAGCCCCCACCTTTCCGCTGCCCCTCAGACTTTGATGTCAATGACCGAAGAAGAGCTCATCCAAGCAAGCGGAGACGGAGATGGAGGGTTTGAGACGAGTGAGCCATGAAGATAGATATCGAAAGGCGGTGAATAAGACGGAGTATAGATTATAGTAATCGATATCAGGAACGAACAGACTGTGGTACTTGTACCGCGGTTTATTTACCCATCTTCCTTGCTTTAGTAACGCTGGATTGCATATTACGTAGGGAACGAATTCGCAGAAGGTGGTGGACTCTGCTCGATTCCAGTAGTAGGAGCACTTCCGCACCATTCGGATTAGAATAACAGTCGGCGTTGAACTCAGGGACCATACCTCAGTACCAAACAAATAACTGCAGCAATCCTGGACTTGATCAAGGCGCATAGCAGCAGATCGCTTCGCTTCGTTATCGGCGCTTCGTGGTACAGTGTCATCACATGTCCATCTTGTCTGCAATGTAGTGGTACAGTAAGGAATACAACGTACATCAAACATCGTCATTGGCAAATGGAATGATGCTGCACAGTGGAGCTCCTCACTAGTGGGCTGCGGGAATGATCGAGCACATTGCGGAAATGTGCCCAATGCTGCACGATGAACGGAGATACACAAAGGCTTCAGGAGGGCATCCCTTTATATTTGTAGGCGCGACAACTCGATGTAAACAAGCTCCAGGGTGACTTGAGTCTTGTATCTAGTCACGTTTCTTACCATTCATTTAAAGGGCACTTCCACTGAAGAATAAGAAAGAAGCTACAGAGTCAACCGAAAATAAGGATTATGGAGTCCCCGTGCGTGCCCCTTTACCGGTAAAAGCGGCGTTACGATGATCCGGCCGCCGTATCGCCGCCCGCCCTAAACCAAGTCGATGGTCATTGGTCTACTCTTAACTCTCCCAGCAAGATGGAGTGCAGTTGTCAATGCTAAGGCCTTATTGTTGCATCCTGTCCAGTATCTATCCTGCCCAGTGAGCAAAGGGCGCTATTTCCATATCCGTCTATTCCCTCAGCAATACAACTCGTCCAGGCTATCCTCTCATTACTGGCTTTCCGACACGCGTGGACAATTGCTAATGACTTCGAGGCTCACACACGAAGGCCTTGGTGGATTTCCCTCCTGGCGCGAAGTGCAGAGGAGAGACTGGATCCAGGTCCCACAACCGCTATAAGGCAGCAGACGTTGGCTGAACTGCTGCTCAATATTAAGCTTCCAGATCCCTTGTCCAGATGCAGGTATGTTCTGATCGAAATGCTGAGCTATGGTGTTATGCGACATGTCAACCGAGCACGAGACCCGCCTCCACCGAGCACCATTCCAAACCATGCTCATCACTTTTGCACATTTCGAAATCTCCAAAATGATCACTGACTTGCTGTGTCACAGAGTTCCCCTCGGCCAAGGACTAACGGCGGTGGAGGTCATTCGAATCGCAGGGGTCACACTCCGCAACTTTCTATCAGCAGCGACGCTCACCATGTGACCGAAACTATAGGCGACATGTACGGTGATGATAATGACAGCAAAAGAGAGTCGACATATTCGAGTAGTCCTGCCAGTCATCAGCCTTATCCATTTCCCTCCGAAGAAGCGCAGTATTCGCCACGAAGTCGGACTGCACGTGAACGACCATTGAGAAAGGCCTCAAATGATGCCGCTTCTCCTAAGAGTAACGGCGCCATAAGGCCACCGTTAGAGAAGAAAAATTCATGGGATGGTGATGATGGCGCGATACAAGGTATGCGGGGACGATCACCCTCGGATACGGCAAATTCACAATTTCCTTTGAATGATATCGACTACGAATCGAGCCCAGCCGCAGTTGCTCAAGAATTAAGCAATCTGCAGGCTCTGCGCCGTATGTCTATGGATGTTGCTGCTGCAGGGGATCCAGATCTACCATCGATGAACAGCGGATCAGTCATACCATCGATAGCTCCATCCCCTTCCGCCAGTGAGGATGACACGTCCCGGCTATTTTGGGTACCAGCTCGACTTCATCCAGAGCTGGCGCCAAAAGAATTCAAATCATTTCTAGACAACAAAGCAGATCAAATAAAGAGACGGTCAGGGGAGTTTTCCTACGATCCAGAGGGTACAACATCTCGAAGTGGATCTTTGGGTGCTAGTGGCGGTTTACGCAGGAAGAAGTCTATGCTTTCACGGCAGATAGATAATACCAACGGGCGTGGCGCCGAAGGTTACCAAGATGGAGCAGAAAGGTTAGAGCGCAAGAAGTCTATATCGCAGAGGAGTCAGCCGCACGACCCAAATTTGCAGGAATTAGAGGCCTTGGTAACAGATCCATCGAGAATGCAGCGGCTTAGTCTTGAATCATCGAAGCAGGCTCCCGAAGGAGAAGGCTCAACAGCAGAAGATATGCCTATCTTACCGGCACTGGCTCCTGGTTCGAGCTTAAGACGGTCGACACGAACCACGTATCGCCGAAGTCAGACTAAGAAGAACGAAGGCGGCCGTATGACATTCTCAAAAAGAATGCAAGAAGCAGAAGAAAAGCGCAAAGCTGCAGCGGCCGCAGCAGCTCCAGCAGTACCCAGTGAACCCTCGAAACCCGATGAAGCCACTATCGGCGAGCCGCCTATGGAAGAACCACGGCCTTTGACAAGGGTATCAACGGAACCGTCAGCATCCTCCGCGTCTAGGACGACGAACTTTTCACGTCCCGCACGGTCGCCAACGGATGCTACCGCGAAGCCTGCGTGGGATACAGCATCTACTCCAACGGAACAGCCGTCGAAGTCTGCTGCCAAACCTCAAACCCCGAGCCGCCAGTGGTCATCTCAGATATCTTCTCACGGCCGCTCAACTTTGCAAATAGCCCCGGAAAACCAAACAGTCCCGCAGATTGTTGTTGAGACACCGCCTCAACCGGAACAACCGATACCACAATCCGTCCCCATCACCCCAGTGGCAAACTCCACCTCCATACAAAACCGGCTTCCAGAGCGGACTTCTTCACATCAACTGCCTCAGCAGCCGCTATCGTCACAGCAAGTACCACAGCGGACAGAGAGTCCGCCGCTCTCCGCTCGATCAACCTCTAGGCCTGGGATGCCGCCACGGTCTAAGAGTCCGCAGACTTTTGACAAAATCTCTGGCCATCCATCTCCCCTTCCGGGGACCGACACAAAGACAAATGATTTGTCCTTCATACCTACCTTGACCGAAGACAAAAAAGCAGACAGTAGGAGAATCAAGGACAAAAAAGAAGAGCCGAGGAAATCTAGCTGGAATTGGTTGCTGGGCAAGGAGGAATCAGAGAAAGAGAAGAAAAGGGACGAAGAAGCTCCCAAGAAACCTAAAGCGAAGATCACGAAACCGCCTGAGAGGCACGACAATACTAGACTTGATGTGCTCCAATCCTCCATTGATGGTGGAAATAAGGCCAGAGAATCCTTAGTCCTAGACAGAGAGTCAGTCAAATTGGAGGAAGAAAGGAAGAAGGAAAGTGCTCGGAAGTCGTCCGGAAGTGATACTAAGAAGGAAAAGGATGGATTGTTCTCCTCTATTTTTGGTGGCGGTAAAAAGAAGAGCGGAGAGCACAGAAAACATGCAAGCCGAGCTCTTTCTCCGGAACCTCCTCCGCGTCAGCTCCGGCCTGATGTCGATTATAACTGGACACGATTCTCACTGCTAGAAGAAAGAGCTATCTATAGGATGGCTCACATTAAGCTGGCAAACCCTAGGAGACCGCTATATTCTCAGGTCTTACTCAGCAATTTCATGTACAGCTATCTCGCCAAGGTGCAACAAATGCATCCCCAGATGAACCTTCCGACAAGCGCAAAACAGCAATCTCAACAACAACAGGCCGTCAAACAGAAGCAGGATCAGCCTGATGAGTTCACCCAATACCAACGATACCAAGAGGTCAGTATTTAACCCCATTTGACCGGTCTGTGCTAATCTCGAAACAGCAACAAGCCCAGCTTACCACTCAGCAGGAGTACGCCAGGCTGAAGATGTCTGGTCAAGGACAGAATCAATCATATGGGTCGCAACGGAATCGTCAGCAGGACGATTATGGTGACTACGACGAGTCTTCTATGTACGATTACGATAATGACGGGCGACGTTCAAGAGGAGGTCAACATAGTCATGAGAATGGTGGCACATATGGTGGCGCTGGTGGTTATGGATATTATCAACAACAACAACAACATTCTGATTTCGGCGATGAAATTCAGGGAGAGGATGATGATATGTGGTGAAGTTATGATATTGGCCGGACGGTTCATACCTCTGTGGACCTTATAGACAGTGGATGAATCAGTTCGAGAAGTGGTTGAATGCCTTGTCGACATGCGCGTATATCGTTCATCGTTCAGTCCCCTACTCAGCACAGCGAAGGAGTTTCGATGCTTTCCTCTGGGTCTGTTTTATGCTCTACTTTGAGCAAGCTTGCATTGGGATGTGACCAAGGGGTTCAGTTTGGCGAAGAAGAATATTGGGGTACTCTCCAGGACATATTCCTAATGAGCGAAATACTAAATTTATTGTATATTGATTGATATACCATCCCAAATAAGATCTATCAAAAATTGACATGTAAAGTGTTTCAGGTACGGTATTGATGAGCATATTCGGATCCGCAACGACAAGGTGCCACATGCGGGGCCTCGACTGTGCGGACCCTGCAGGCATCAGAATGGCCCATCTTCCAAGTCGACAACGCCGCTCCAACTATTGACCGATCATAAGGAACCAGTCTACAGCGACGACCAGCTTGAGCAAATCGAATTTCAGTTTTACCTCTTTGAAGAGTACCCAACATTGGCCTCAGGTTCATCGTTACGAGTAGCAGACTATCATCAACTCTGCCTGCGCATCTTTACTTTTATACGAACCAATTCTGCGACGAACGGTCATAGTATAAGCGCCTGCTTCGAGACTATCAATCCGTGCGAGCCTTTCTTGCGATCTTCTTCCACACAGCATAGAGCACAACGAGACCCAGAGATGTCGGACGCCTATGAACGTGAACGGTATGCCAACAGCAGTCCCCTATATTCATATACAGCCGGCTGAAGAGCGTCATCATTTGACAGTCATGTTCATACATGCCATGTTTCTTCCTCTTCTTGCCGCTAATTATCGTTGTCACACAGGCAAAATAATGCGCTGCTTGATTCCCTATCCCAGAAGACTGCCGCTTTAAAGCACGTCACTCTCGATATCTACGACAATGCGCGAAGTCAAGAAACAATCGATAGCACAGTAGGTCTCTCTTGCCCTTACCTTATTTTCCATGTCGAATACAGACTAATTATGTCTGCGACAGAACGAGGTCTTTTCGAATCTCGGCACAACCCTGCGAACTTCATCCGGTCGACTGACGCGCATGGCGAGGCAAGGAGATAAAGTGGCCGTGTTAAAGCTTGCGGGTATCATTTCAGGAGCCGTTATCGTGTTATACCTGGTTTTGGGCTGGATTTTCTAAGACATCATAGCGAATCTATATTTTATTGGATTTTGAGCGCGAGACAGGCGTTCTTCGTCGGGTGTTGTACAGATTTCACGTGGGCATCTACATTATATCGGCGTGGAGGCGGTCAAAAGCTGAAGAAAGCAGAGGATGCGAATGATCTCCAGAAAAGAACACATCAATATGGTTCGCCATGGGTTCCAGTGTGAGCCACGAGCAGTGGAGGAGCACAAAGCCCCATCCTCGGCGCCACGCTAAACCAACGGCAGCTCCCATACCTCTTCAGGGACCACTCCCGTTGAGCTTTCAGTCAAGTCACCGAATTGGCACTTTCTCTGCTGAGCACATGCGACAATTCTACTGCTGTCGAACCGACCCCAACTCTAAGCAGCAGGACATGGGCACCTTCATCGAAATCGTTGATCGCACATTTTACGCATTCTACGTTTAAAGTTACTGGAGTGAGTCTTTCTAGCCTAAACTACAAAGATCATTACCATCATCACCAAAATGTGCACTCAATCATTGCTCCCTTCTCCTTCTCGTGTTCTGCTTCTTTCTCCTTTTATTTGTAGCCCCCGACCGAACTCCTATTCTGACGAGCCTAAGCCCTCTCCCTCACCCCTCCTGCATAAGTATGAAGTAAATGGGCGAAATCGTTCGAGATATGCATAGGTAGGGACCTAGGTAGGCAATGTATTGGATTGTGTTGTCCGGTAAAAGTACGAGAAATGGCGGTGGGCGGTCTATTAATTACTACTGGATGGATGGGCATAATAGTCATAGAAGGGGATAGTTGGGAGAAGGAATGGGGGAGGAGAACTCTTGTAGCGGCTGCTCCTTCTCCTTCGCCGGGAAGGTGATGATTAATTTCAACTTTAAATGTAATGTATGCGGGCATGTATACATATTACTTAACATTGGGTGGGAAACGCAGAATACGGAGAGAAGATGGAGTCTCCATGCGGTGCCTCCCTCGAAGTCATAATTCCCTATCTCCTCCCTGTGGGCCTATCCCCCTCTCAAATCATAATTCATTAGGCCACTTCATTCCCTCGAACTGCTTTCGAAGGAGAGCGCTGAGGGCTTGGCTCGTCGCTTGGAGGCTTTCGACTAAGGAGTGGGGAGGGGTGAATGTTCCGTTGTCTGTCGCGAGGTTCCCGTCGTGCTGGTTGGCGAGGATGTGAGATGTGGATGGGGAGGGGGAGGTAGCGGTTGCTGCTGCTATGTCTTCTTCGCCTCGGCTGTAATTGTTGTTATCGTCGGAGCTAGGAAGATTGGCTGATGCAGTGAGCGCATCATGTTTTACATCATCATCCTTGCCGTCGTTATCGATGTCTACCTCTGGTCTGTCGGTGTTGATATCGTCTATTTCTTCGAGGTGCGATGCCTCGATATGGTTCCGTGACGAGCCTCTTGCATTAGGGAGATCAAATTCACCAGTCACTGCTAGTAAGAGTCTGTCGCCAACTGGTGAGATGATGGAAACGGATGGTGAGCTTCGAGACTCGTAAATGATCGGTTCTCCTTCAACCTCACTACTTATGCTTGGAACCGACTGCGTCAGAGAGCTGGTGCTACTATCAACACGGAGGTCCTGAAGATAGGAAGTGTATGCGGTGGCATATGTTACCGCCTGAGTTCTCAATGACCTTGTGGTGAGTGAAGGATCTGAGGTCGGACTGGGCGGTGTAGCGGATGTGAGGATTTTGTTCAACTCGCGATGCGCTTCTGCGAAGACAGACCCATTATGTGCCAACAGTCTACAGAAATATCAGCATCAGCTGCAAGTAAGCTTCCAGTCAATGCTTACAGTATTGATGAAACATCCGAATTCTCCTCCAGGGACGCCTGTGCTAATTTGGATAATCCTTGTACGTCCAGAAGTTTGATCGTCGGCAAGGATCCAGAGTGGTTCATCTTCAGGTAGGGTGTGTCTTTCGCCGTTAATGCGGATATCTGGGATCTGCAGGAAATTTTGGACTAGGAAGGCCCACGTGGTGGTTGCCAGAGGCTGAGGGTCTATGCTCGGTAAGCGACATGAAACACATCGTATGGAGATCCACGTACTGCTAGGATCCCTAGCCACAAGCCTTATCGTTGAGTGCTGTGATGCTGAGTCCGAAGTATTTTCCAAGAGTTTAGAGATCATCAAGGCAATACCAGATGCCGCTTCTTCCAGCTCGGATGCGATCTCGACACTGTGATTTGTCGATGTTATCTGGAGGAGTGGTCCCAGTGAACCCGGCGCAGAGAAATATGGTTCAAAACGTGGAATATCACTGAAATCTGTGCTAAGGCGCTCAGGCGGTTCGGTACACAAAGAACCAGGAGGAGATACGTCGAGCTCTTCCTCCGTGTCTTCGTCCGTTGAAACGTATTCGGAATCCGGATCAATGTAACCTTTTGGGGCTTTATAGGAGACAAGAGGCTGCTCGCTTGCAATAACAGAATTCGATGGAAGTTCAGCAGATGCTGGCCTGAAGAGACCTTGGGCTTCGAGGTTGTCAACAGTTCGAGGTCTGGGCCCGATGCAGTCGACAGAGTGAGACCAGACCCTAGCTCCAGCTGCAATGCAACTCTTACAGCTCTTCCAAGACTTAAAGTTGACTGGATCTCCGAAGGGAAACCGCTCGCAGCTGACCAGAAAGAGATAGCCAGATGTCAGCAGCTTGCATCCTAAATCAACGTCAGACATGTTCCAAGTTCCGTCCAGTGTATATAGAAACTGTGGGTAAGCCAAACGAGACCATCCCAATACGAGGATCATCCGATACCGAACCAGTACATTGCATGAACGATAGTGAGTACATCAGAGCTTTGGAAAAGAAAAAGAAAAGGCAGATCGTTGATTTAAGTAAGAAGAGTTGCAAGCTCGGAAGTTAGGTTGACCAAATCGACCATACAAGCAGGAAATACAGTGCGCACAAGTGTTTATCTGATTCGGGTGAAAATCAATTGCAAAAACAGCATCGTACACTCAGCTCTTGCGTTCGATACTCTGGTAGGTATGCAATATACTTTGAGCGGTTGGAAAGAAGCGCAGAAGATGAAAGTGAGATACGCAAGACCAGGAAGTATAAAAGCAAGAAATCCAGAGAGATGACTGAAGGAACACTCACCAGGTTACTTGGATAGTTCAGAGATCTAGTTCGTACCTCTCTCAAAAGGAGAGTGATAGATGATGCTGCACATGAATGTCGAGGCAGTCAGTGAGATGCTATCGGATATCAGGACAGCGAGGTTGATGCCCAATCAGGAATAGGCGGTAATTGGTATCAGTCGCTCTCCACCGCCGATATCGTAATCGTAAGACTCCCCACACAATTGAACCGATAACAGTCACCAATATTACAATTCCCGTCAGGAAACGTCATACTTTGATGAAAGACTCACGGTGCACACTATGAACGATGTCCTTCGATCATATCCACCGACGTTTTTAACGGTCCATGCTCGGCGAGTCGGTCTTCCAAAAGATTCGGACGAAATCGGTTGGAATGCACGTAGGAAACGGTTAGGGAGGGACAAGCAGTCATTACCAAGCACTCATTCACGACAAGCACGAGACATTCGAGAAGAAGAATAGAGCAGCATCGAGATGATAGTTGTAAATACAGATGGTAAGTGTGTTATGGATTTGGTGGTCCCACAGAGTGCCTACGGTCCCCTCCTGGAAGCAGTAGCCCCTCTATGCTATTGTAAATGACGGTAGTATTTCTGGCTGAGATAACTGCAGCTCCTCGAAAGAGAACAGGCCTCGAACACAATGGCCTCACTGAGTTTCAACCCCACGTGATCTCCGACGCCAATGTGAAGCCTGTCTATGACGTGCCAACGATAGCTCCAGCAAAGAAGATAGGAGCCTTATCACTGAAATTGGGTATATCGCCAAAAACCTCTTTTCCCTCCTCCCCGGTGACTGCTGCGGTAATACTGTCAAGGCTCTCCCACTCCACGAGACATACAACGCTGTATGGGGCAGTGGTGGAATCCAATGCGCCAGCTTCCAGACCATGTGAGACCGATACAACCTTCCATGATTTGAGACCGACGGGAGCCCATTTCTTTTGCGCGAGTGGCATGTGGTTTTTCAAGTAGTAGTCCATATCGAATTTGGCACCGGCCGGGTAGGCGATGGTTGAACTGACAGGCATGTTGGATGGAAGTCTCGAAGCGAGTTATGGGATACGCGATGAAGATGGTGTAAGAGAATAGTGAAATGTACTGATTCGCTTTGGCTTCTGAAGTATACTATATGGTCTGCGGTATATATGAAGCTTGTGCAAAAGATGAAATCAGAGACGAAGGGACGCTGTTAATATATCCACCTTCGGTATGCCACTTTTTAATAAGTTCTTTGAGCTTGCGCATCTACCGACGTAACTTAGGCATTTTCATGCGCCCGCCTTGCCGCCGCAGACTCGGTCCGGTTACGGCGAAAGGCGGGCGAGGATGCGCGTGGACAGAACACCCCCACCATCCTTCACAGTTCTACCGTAGTAATTAGTACAAAGTGCCGAGGGGTACAAGATGATCACATCGCGGAATATTACCGCCATGAGCAGTGGCCTGGCGAGCTGGATCATGTATCTCCATTATCTTAATGTACCCATCGAGCCACATGGAAACGATCTGCCCAACACCGATCTCTGATGCTGAGGGGCAGCTATGATAACTCAGAATAGCTTGTTAATACCCAATCGACTTCCACATACCGTGTTTGATAGATTTTCATTGTTTCTAAAAGAGTAACGCCGACGCTTGCGAAGAGGTATCAAAAAGCAAAACACAATCCACAAGTATCGAAGCGAACTACCTAGTATATGATATCTTTCGATGATGTTGGAGTCAGGAGTACCGGCATTAGTTGACGGTTTCGACATAATTACTTCAAACGACATTAGCGCAGACCATGTGCAGAGATATAGAGCGACATACCTTGGGAATATGCCTTCCCTATCACCTATCCGTCCTGTCCACCAATCGTTTTTGTTCTCTGTTCGCTTGATGATCGTGATAACTTCACCCTTCTTGAAACCAAGATCGCCAGCTTGATCTGCGTCAAATGTGAACAATGCAACTGCCTGGTCTCTTCCAAGACTCCCTGTCCTATTAGGTCTGTTGAAGACTGGCTTGGGTGCGGACGGCCGGCCGGGACCCTGTGAACCAACAGTGTTGGACCGTGAAGTGCGACCGAAAGATGGTTGGTCATAAACGTCGTCAGCCCAGGTGTTTGTTCGCCTGGGATTATCCCGATACTCGTATTCATCTTCCCCGCGATTGTAACCAGCACCAACGCTTCCAGTCCTGTCTCTCCGTACTCCAGCTCCATATGCTTGGCCAGTGCGGCCTTCCCAAACGAGGTCATCTTGACGATCGTCATAGATGGGTATATCGTTATACATCTCGTCACCGTTAAATCCGCTACCACTAAAAACACGAGAATGAAGGATTTTCATGAGTGGCTCGGCCGCTGGAGGCGGACGCACTCCGCCTTCTAGCAATTGTCTAGCGGTGATTTTGCCATTGTAAAGCTTCTCATTTGCGTCTCGTCGCTCGATGAGTACGGAGCCCTCGAGGGAGACGCCGGCAAATAACCCTTTAGTCTTGCTGTATGAAAACACGCCAGCGACTCCTTTTAAGGACGCCGCTCCTGCTGCTTCGGCGTTACGCCCCACGGGTCCTGCGGCAATGGAGACATTACCGCCGAGTGTCACTGATGCTTGTTGGCTGAAAGCACGAACGGCAGCGGCATCGTTCAAAATGAAGACGAAATCTGTGAGTTCGAAGCCGATTTGTCCACCAAACCCACCTCCTGCGGTTGCGATCGCACTGGGCGCTGACCAACCCCCATCTGCTAATCGTGCGACAACGACACCAGAACCGAACCGGGCAGAGCCGAGGAAGCCAGCTTTCAGGACCGTGATGACGGCCAAGCCTTTTGCATTGGCGAGTATTTGTGGTGGAATAATCTTATCGGGTCCAAATGATTGACGGGGGTCGACAAATGAGGCGAGAATTTTACCGGCTTTCTTACACTCGCCTGTTCAAATTGTCAGTCCGCTGACGCACATCACTTGTGGGGGTATATAGGTGCACTCACTCCTCATAGACGAGGGCAGAGGGTTGTTGATTCCAAATGGCATTGTGGCGCGACGTTCGATCCAGGTTCCGGTTGACAAGTTAGTTGTCAATGCTTGTCGGTAAGCCGTGTGTGAGTTGGTGGTAAGGTAAGGTCGGCGGAATCTACGTAGGCCAAACCCACTAGGGTGGAGTAAGAATCAGCACCAGAGGGAAGCGGGATAGTAGACGGATCTTTTCAACTCGCACGTGGATGAGAGGAAATCTGGAGTCGAGCAGACGTTCAAAGGGACGAGATATCAGCGCTTGAAAAATGAAAAGAAAAAAGACAACAGACGCATTTAAGCATAGCCGTAGCTCTTACGAAGCGATTCATCCTCGCCAAGCTTCGTGCATCCTGCGTCATCTGAAATGAAATGTGCTTCCCTTCCGGTTTAGGGTGATGCCGCTTGAGCCCGATCGAACTATTTCTAGAACCAACTCCTTTGTCATCGCCACTCTTTATCGTTGGCCAACCGACAGATGCAACTCTTATTGGTAATGAGGATCATCACAAGTACCATCACGAGTAAAGAAGGTTGTTGATCTGATACTACGTGGAATCATTACCATGAGAACCGACTGCGGAATACGTCTCTCAAGTCGCGCTTTGCAGTAACACAATCAGGATTGTATGTTCTAGCTTTGAAAATCATGACTACTTTTCTATGGACTCTTTAACTACTCGCTGAAAGTATCGAGGATCAAGACACTCTGGCATATCTTCATGTTCTGCACTTATTTGGCAGTCTCAAAGTCGACCATAGCTGGAATCTCGCTGTAGACATCTGGAGCTTGACTCTTCCATCCCAACTTGCGCAACCTATCAGCCCTGCTCCTGCAATTGCTACCCCAAATCAGAGGACCCCAAGGATGGACTTGAGCGGAATCTTGACCAGTCAGCTTGTCAAGGTCCTTAGATTTCACCAGTCCTTTTGAAGCAGCGTACTCTGCAACACTTTGGGCGATTTGCTTCCAGCGCTGTTGATGATCAGTATCCTATACAATGCTTGGAATCTTGGGGGGACTTACGAATTCGCCAGTCTCGACAAAGTAATACCCTTCAGGACCCCATGTTGCTTGGCCACCGTTGTCTTTCAGCGCCTCCTCAACGAGAAGCATATAGGCCGAGCCAAGGTCGTCAATATGTACTGAGTCCCAGACGTTCTGGCCTTCTCCAACGGTAAAGCTCTTGCCACGTCCAAGAACTCCGGCGATCAATGCGGGGATCTGAATGCTGCGTTTCTTCATAGGACCTTTTCCAACACCATAGATGGTTGGCGGTGAGATGATTGCGGTCTGTACACCCTTTTCCAACCCGCCATCAATGACAGCGCTATCAACATCACGGTGGAAGTGAGTCAAGTCAAAAGAGGTAATCTCTTTGACATCATTGATATCCGAGTAGATCTTTGGTGCTTCATTGCCTTCTCCAGTGCTGAAATCTGCCAGCATACCTGTGCCAGAGGTGTGAATCAGGTATCGCTTTGCACTCTGAGGGCGCTTGGCCAACCCCTCGAAGTACGACTTGATCGCCGGGATATGATCAGACGATGCCAGGTCTGTAAGATTACGTTAGTGATTTGCTCTTCAGCTTATTGAATAGATTCAACTTACTCAAGACAACATCCGCCTTAGAAGCTTCTGAGACGAGAACATCATGAGCATCAAGGTCGCCCACCACAGTGTTGATGGTTGGGAATCGCTCCTTGATCACCTTCGCTTGTGCATCGTCCCGGACCAATGCATTGATCGTCCACTCTGGATGTTTCTCGACGAGTTGAATCATGGTGTTACCACCAATGTAGCCACTGACGCCAGTCCTATTCAGCAAATCGTCAGCAACAACTTGAGAGAGATAGTGAGCGACCAGTTGTTCTACTTACACGAACACAACAGCTGCCATCTTGTACGTAGTTTTTGGTGGAAGGTAAATCGATAGTTCTTTGAAGTGATGTATGTGAAGAATAGCGAAAGGTCAATTTAGATCTTGTCTTGTTCTCTGATGATAGTGAAAGGAGTAGGAAGTTCTTGTCTGTCTGTCTGTATGAAGTATCAAACGAAAACAATCCATTCATCACCCATCCTTATATACATACCCAAGGTACCTAGGTACTGCACCAGCTGTACATACATACTATCATCTTCCCCCTCCGTCATCCATCACGAACCTCAATCTCAATTACAAATCTCTAAACCCCCAAACCATAGTCTCCCTTCAGTAACAAGTGTACAGTAGTAAACACAACTACCAAGCAAAGTAAGAGACCCGCCCTATTCATCGTCGCCGAGCTCGCCGACCAATCGGCATGAAGCTGTTCTGATTGGTTGGTTCGGCCGTCGGCGTCGGCGGGTGGATCCACAAACAATACACACGGAACTTTTGCTGGGCTTGGCTGATTAATATTTTGATTGCTAGATACAGTGATGTTTTTTTCGGGATGGCGCATCACCTAACTATGTGTTGTCTTGGATGGAGTGGGATGGATTGGTCATCTGGATTTGAATGGATGGAATAGGGTGCAAATGATAGGTAGGTCTGGGGGTATCGTGTTGAGAAAAGGGAGATGAGGAATAATTGGGAAGAGGAGGGAGTTTAGGGAGATGCATACGACAGAGATCGCATGGTGCTCAAAAGTGATGGCCTGCGTGGTCTGCGTATGAAATTGGCATGTCGCTACTGAAGTTACCTGCTCGTTCCAGCGTAAACCCGCTTCTCAACTACCGGGAACGGGAAGGTCCAACATCGCAGTCCAGTCGACATCTCCTTGATACAATCCACCGGCGCTTACGTACTGGGTGCGCCAATCGAGAACCTGCTGCTTCCAATGCTCAATCACCTGCCACGACGGATTGCTCCTGAGTGAAAATTCGACGTTGTCGTGCCGTTGGAAGAAATTTCCTACTTGCTGCCATCCTCGTTCGATGTCGTGGTGGGAAAAGTGTGTAGGCCGATGGATCATGTGGCAGAGCACAGCGGCACCGGCATGCCATTCCGGGGATGCGCGGAAGATCCACGACCAACCAAACCCGGCAAATTCTGCCTCCAGGGCCGCGATCTGAGATAAAATGTCGACGGCCCTGGTGAAAACCCTGGTGGTGCATGAGTAAGTGGTGTGCAAAAAGGGGAAGGTGATTCACCTGTTTTTAAATTCATCCGCAGTCTCTCTTCCGTATTTGACATGGCCAATATCTATGCTCAAAGCAATCTTGTCGAGCGTGATACGGATATAGGCTTCCACCAGCTTTTGCATTGGCTGATTTAGATCAAAAAACCTTGTGTAATGCGATATAACTTCCTCCCGGGCATTCTGCAATGTTCGTGCAACCTTCTCGACATCCAATTGCGAGATCCTGTGGAGCAGGGAATACATCAAATCCGTCAAGTGCCGACGTAGGATCACGAACGTCACCTCTGTATAGCCCCTTCGGTTTTGAGGGGGAGGACTAAGTCGAGTATGCAACCATGCTTCCCAATCTACCTCGTCGACATTTAGAGGAACGATGAGCATGTTTGGGTCACTTTGTATCAAAGGATCAACGCCTGAGGTCTCGTAACCCTTGTTGCTAAGATACACGAGGTGATTCCATGCCCTTTTCCTCGTTTCAGTGACGATCGGATTGAAGTTGCAGCTTGACGGATCTTTGTGAAGACCCAGTCGACGGCCGACTTGGGTGGCAACACCAACTAAGCTAATAGCAGTCTCAAAGTCACCACTTTCATATGAATAGGTCTGTAGATTCGAAGTGTCAAAATCCATACTACGAGATGAGAAACTCGCACGCAACGCAAACGGACTAGAGGACTGGTTACTTACAATCCAATATAGAAGAGCCTGAAAGCATACGAGTTTACGACTCTGCATGAACCTGGCTTTGCATAGAGCGATCTCTGTGGCAACTTGATAACGAGCCTGAAGCTCGTTACGAGACTCACCGAAGACCTGTTGCACCAATTCAGCCGGAGTTAGCAGGACTGTCAGCGAGTATATAGCGAAAACAAGGGCCTCGAATTCTTGGTGGGAGGTATGTCGGCCTGAAAAAAAGAGTTGTCTTTCTCTCCGAAAGGATGTCTCGTGGAGGATGCGGATGAATGGTTCAACTCTGGCAAAGAATAGATTACAAAGCAATTCACTATGCTCCATCAGGGGATGAGGAAGTGTATCAGAGTTGCTCAATCGAAAATTGTCTCCAAGTATTGCATGAGAAGTCGGATTCGCATGCTGTAGGCCTGGGGACTTGAGTAGAATATGGAGCTCTTCTGTCTGATACCCATTAGTACAAGTCGCCCAGGGGAGCCTGTGCCTACCTCTTCAAACAGTTTGGCCCAGTAACCACTTGCAAGGTATAACGATACTCCATCTTCATGGACTAGATGTCCTGGTTCTAAGCTTTGAAATGGTAGTATGCCTGGTTCCAAGTCTTTGAGTGCTGGACTAGCAGACAACGCCGTCGGTCGACCGTAGTCGGGTGAAATACTCGGAGACTGGGCCATCTTGGGGACAGCGATCCCCGAGCCTTGCGCAAGTAAACTTTCGAGCCTCTGGAGCCGATCTTGCAGAGATTCGTGGCTTTCTTGGCTTCGATGTTGCTGCTCTGGGATCGTGGTTGCACCATCGTAGATACACTCGGTCGCGAAACGGGAGCAACCACCACAGGGGTTTCCTCTATCGCACTTAACTTTTCTACGCCTGCAATTGATGCATGGCTTTCCCGCTTGAATCTGAAGAGGCACCCCCGCCCCTCCTGAGTCGGCAGATTCTTTTACTCGCTCAGCTTGCATCGGATGATGATTTGACTGGGTTCCCGAGCAGCAGAGAAACACGATTGATCACGACAAGAGTTCCAGTTACTCTCTCCAGCACTCTGACGCCGTTGGGCAATCGGCGATGGCAATGGTGATGGATGACAGCTGGTTGGCTAGGACATGAGTTTAGATTCCTATGCCCGTTCATTTGAAAGGAAGAAACAACCTAAGGATATCGGACTATTGCGAAAATGAATACGAGCCTGCTGATATTCTCTACGGCGTAAGTCCTTGGCTATTGGCCATTGTCTAGTGGGGTTGATTCTTTTGTTGTCGCTTGGTATTTGCTTACTGTAACTTAACTTGATGATTATACTCTTTTAAGATACGCACATGTAACGTAGGCAATGAAGCTATATATATTCCTTTGGTCCCACCGCTCCTCGGCTTCCTCGCGGATTGCGGCATTTGGAGCAAGGCACAGTAATAACTTCCAGGAGATATGTCTGCAAGGCCGAGATAAAATACCATGGGTTACGAGAACTTCCTGCCCATCGTTCGCGAGGGCAAACGACGGGGAATTTGTGATGTATCCACTGGCGACGTTCTGAACGGGAGGCCGTCGCGATCAAACAAACGAATGGGAAAGAAGCGATGCCGTTGTCATTCACCAAAATGCACGAAATACAACCCATGCTATCTACCTTATATCGCCTACTTATGCTGGTAGGCCGCTAATCAAAAGTACGTAAACTCGGTCATCCTCTTGCTTCCACAATGATATGCTAAGCTGCCTGTTCGACCTGCTTCATTTCGGCCGCTTCGCTCTTTTCGGCGCCAGAATCATCCTCGGGCTTCTTGAGAACACTCTTCCACTCCAGTGTAGACACACCGAGGACGGCAAGGCACGATAGTATCAACCCGATCTGGAACACCTTTCGCAACGCCTCGTTATAAGCTATGAGGACCGTCCCCCGTAGGTCCGTAGGCACCGAGTCAAGCATAGAGGTGGCCCCTGCTGATGTGATAAGAGCTCTGTCAAACCCAGGGATCCCGGAAAGTCTCTGTAAAAGCTGATTGCCCAGCACGTTCTCCCCGACAGAGACGAATACTGCCGCACCTAGGAGCTGACCAAAGAACATCAGCGCTAAGCCCATTGGCACGTTAGGCTTCGGCAGTACGGTCTGCGTAGCAAGGTTTGATGTTTGGAAACATAACCCCATGCCAAATCCGTACAATACTTGATAACCGATCCATTTCCCTTCGCTTGTGCCGACCTGTAGGGTTGTGAGGAGCCCGGCTCCGACGGCCATGATGCAAGCTCCCGCGATACCCAATGGCGTGTAGTATCCAATCTTCTGATTTAGCAGCCCCCCGAAAATTGACGCGACGATCATTGCTAGCATTAGGGGCAGGAGCCGGATGCCAGATTCAAGGGCAGCCACCCCTTTTACGGATTGGAACCAGATTGGAATGTAGTACACTGTCGCGAAGGTCAATCTAAAGATAATGTCTGGCCCTGTAGTCCTCTTACCATATATGTATTGCGACGAGCCAATGCAGATCGTTGACCAGAGGCCAGCAGCGACGCTCCGATGCTTAAGGAGGCGCGGAGGGATCGTTGCCGTCTTAGGAAGCAGAACCTGGGCAGTAACGAAACCAATAATTAAAATTCCCATGAGAGTCAACAATGCGATAATACGCCCATCTTTCCACTGAAAACCATTAATGAACACGGCACGGTAGTCAAGAAGATACCGCGGATAACTCACATCATACGTCTGACCACCCCACTGGAGTGCCAACAGAAGGCAGACGACACCAGGGACCAATAGTGCAGTGCCAGGGGCATCAAGTTGCGACAGCTTCTTCGTCCAGGAGAGTTTTATTGTATCGCGGTCGGGGACTTTGAGGAAGTAAGAAATGACGACCATCGCCACGCCACCAAAGGGCAAATTGATGTAGAAACACCACCTCCACGTTACTTTGGACGTAAAGACACCACCAATCAAAGGGCCAACAACTGTAGCAAGGCCCATAACGGCGCCCATGAGCCCTTGTATTCTTGGCCGCTTTGCCAAAGGAACAGCGTGGACAACGGATACAATCTAGGGGCAATCGTCAGCAGTCGAGGCAGATGGGGAAGAATAGTGGTGAACTCACAGTTCCAGCAAAGATGCCGGCGGCGCCAACGCCAGAAATGGCTCTTCCAGCAATGAACGCTGCTGAGCTGGGTGCAGCTCCACAGATGGCGGAGGACGCCTCGAATAGGGTGATGCTCGTGAGAAGGACAGCCTTCACAGAGTAAAACGTATATAATTTTCCAAACAACAGCTGGAACGCGCAACATGTCAACAAATACACGCTTCCATACCAGCCGACATCAGAAAGGGAGTTAAATTCATCGGTGATACGAGGTATGGCCTGGCCAGATAGAGGTCAGCATGGGTTCTCGCAACGCGACAGCGACAGTTATCTGATCGCCAGCTCTGTTCAAGGAATCGTATTCGTACCGTTGAGATGATGGTCCTGTCCAGAGCGACTAGGAACATACTCAGAAAGACCGAGAGCAGTAAAAAGACAGTCCGTAAGGTTGACTGCTTCTGGCCAGGGTCGTGTTGTCTGCTCTGATCATGTTTGGCCATATCATCGTGAGACGTTGCGCCGGTCCTCGTGTTTTCCAAATCTGCTGAAGTTCGAATAGCCGACTGGGCGCTTCTGGGAGTCATTGGGGGTGACATAGTAACCTTGAAGCAGTGCTACTCTAACCCAACTCAAGAGAAGTAAGTCTGGCAAGTAGAAAAGGGGTGAAAATGGAAGCTCTTGATGTTGTATTAGGCAGTGTGACAGCTTATGGACAATGGGATCATTATTCTGATTTAGAAACAGAGATGCAAGGGCACCGCTGACTCTTAAATGGACAGAGATCATGGAGACTATCGCAGTCACGTATTTGTTAGATTATGGCAAAGCCCGAGGTAGGGGGATGTGTGTTTTCAACAATGTGAGTGACAAAGTAACGCTCGGAGCTTATGGAGGATATGCCCTCGCTCGGGAGTTAAGTGGCTGACTGCAGCATTCGGCGACAAGGATATTGAGTTATTGTTATCAGCGGGTTTCGAATCCTACCGTGCGACCTGCCATTTTACCCATCTGCCGACGGGATGTCGAGGTCGAAAGGTCACGATGGTAACGACGATTCATGGTCTACTACTAGCAAGTAGTATCGATATTGCGCGGTGACCGATCTCTCCTCCCCCGTAAGATAAAACAGTTGATCCACGGACGTCTGCAGTGGACGAGGCAAGCTACACAGCTCTGGATTTGCCTGTGATCCTGTAGGGCCAACTCAAAGGTTCTGGGCTGCTGGAGGCGCAGTTGTGATATGATATGGTAGTAGCTCGGTAGCTGAAGGCCGAAGGCTGATGAGGGTCTATTAGTTTCACCTGAGCTTTTGATTGGTCTGATTGGGTTGCGGATTGAAGGGTAATACATAACTTCCGTAAACCCCGAGCTTCATTGCTCACTCCCATTCCCTTTTACTCTCGCCTGTGGTATTGCCCAGTCATGATTTTACCACATAGATGAAAATGGCCGAGCCACGTGCACAGTATGCTGTACGTTCCGGCCGTTGTCCGTTTCTCAACAAGTTGTAGGCTAATCAAAATCCTTTGCAGTGCGATACATGCCGCTCCCGTAAGGTCCGGCAACCACTCGAAGAACCCGGAGTCGTTATTCTGATATTTGTTCATAGGTTGGGTGCTCACGCGATCGTTCGGGATGTCAACGCTGCAAAAACGAGGGGATTGCCTGCCTCTACTCCCGCTCAGGACTGATCCGTCGCAGCAGAAAGCAGAAGGATAATGATAGAAACCCCCCTCGCCACCATGAGACTCCGGCACGTACGAAAAGCAATGGCCCAATACCTTCTCAAATCGCATCTAACAATATTCATACTACAACACACGAGCGGCTACAACGGCTTCTGGGCAAGGACCAGCATTCTCTCGGAACGCTTGCATCGCTGTTGGAAGAATATACGACGGTTTGGCAAGGTTCTTCTGCATTCGAAAGACTGGCTGAGGGTGCAGAACCTGACTTCTTTCTGTTTAAGGAGGATCAAGTTCGTTCCTGGGTGGACGGTGAGAATTTCCTGCATTGTTCCTGGCTTCATTAACACTCCCGCCGACAGCCTTCGTCGCCGTGCTCCAGAAAGAAAGGTTGTTGCTCAATTGCGCACCTCCGGAAGTACTCGATCATTTGGCGGCATCACGTCCACATCAAGTACATGACCGAGCTTGGCTGGTCATGTTCTATACTGTCGCGTTGAGTGTTGTGTCCTCCACCAAACCGCCAGACGAATCGACCAAGGTGAAGCTAAGAAGCAATCTCTGGCTAGCATTCAATGACGTGAGGCTGCTTCTCGAACCGAACATCTCCAGTATCCAGGCTTTGGTCATCTTGGCTTGCTATGCAGAGGAGTTTATGACACCTTCTCTTTGCTGGTCGCTAGTTAGCAAAGCTTGTACAATGTTGCAGGCACTAGGTATCAATCACTGGCGTGTCAACCCTCAAGACCGTGAGCGGCGTACCATACTTTTTTGGCGTTTGAATACCATGGACAAAGCGCTGGCGCTCATTTTGGGTAGACCGCCGACCTTTCATCGCGAGATGGCGACTGGAATTGCCCTACCGACGCTGGACCAACTTTTGCCTTCCCAGCCTTACCAATCGTCCAGTGGCGCACCCGCATTATTTAATGCCCATTACGCGCATCAGATGCACCTACTATCCCGCGTCATGGCCGATGTCTGGTATTACATTTACGGACAGACCTCTGATGATGTACACGCCATCAAAGGCAGCTTAGAGTCCTGGCATCACCAGGCAACGGAGGTAACAGATTTTCGCTTGCGTTATTGTGAACAAGCGATTGATAACTGTTCCAGGTCCTCGAAGCTGCCGCACTTGCAGAGAGACCGCTCCTCACCGCAGACGGTGCAGCATCCATTGATCTCAGCCTACGAACTCTGCATTTCCATCATTATTCGCTTTTGGTCTTACTCATGGCGTTCTGCAAGCAGTTGAGGCCGCAGTGCTATGATCCATCACAGCAACTGCTCAGGTTATTACCAAGTCTCAGTGACCTGGGGCCGGATCTCAAGGAACCATATACGTGCCTCCTATGGCAGCGTTTGCTCTGTCCATCGACCGCCTTTGGCACACTTTGGGGGGAGATCATGATCAAGGGCAGGACCCAATCTGAGCAGAGCAAGTATTTCCTGGAAGCTATGGAACATCTGCCACCCTATTTGGGTAAGCTGAGTTCTCGAAATTTTCTCGCAGGAAAGCTGGCAGATATCACAGAGAGATTTATTCAGCACGCAAGATTGGTACTCTACCCTCAAGGCAAGTGCTCATTTGATAATTCAGACAATGACTGTACCTGACATGTATGTCTGTGAAAGACGAAGCCGTCAAAGAAGCACCGAATTCAAGCAATCCGAGCTTGGAAATACTCGAGTCGCGACGATCCGGTAGGGAGAACGCCGGTCAGCCTTCAAATTTACCAGTGCGTCTTTCAAACCCTGCCCCAACAAGAGACGCATCAATCACTTTGAGCGGCGGGGATCTCGACTTCCAAGTCGAGAGCCTATTTACATGGCTAGACGACAGCTTCTTTGACACCACCTTCGACTGGTTCGCATGGAGTAATCAGGAACTCTCCTAGATGGTCAGTGTGGCTCATTAGACGTTATTGGACATCGTGTGGGAACATAGACATCTCAGCGAATCGTGCACCGTAAGAGGTATGAAGTGTAGTCGATGATGCGAGATAACATGGGTGTTGCAATATAAGCAACTGAGAGGCGTAATCAGCATAAAAATAAATGCATTAGAACTTCAGTTCCGCGACCCTGAAACCGCTCGGTGGCGCCGCGATCGCGACAACATAACTTCAAACCTCACGGCGGTACCAGTATTTCTTTGCGATCACATTATCACTCCATGTGGATGACTTGGTATGGAGCCTCAATTTAATCTCTTAATGCATTATTACTGGTATTCTCCAGGATCTGTGTCCTGCTAGCTGCGCGGAAAACGTTTCGAAACACATGCCAGCGTATCTCTATCTTAGCATTCATTCCCAACGGTCAATCAGCAAGAATTACGCATTAGATGCGCAATGATCAGCATAGAAACTGGTCATGGTCACAGGTATGCAGACACCACAATGTGTCTCCCCTCATGATTTTTACGCTGGCGCAACAAGCCTGCTCATAAACAGTCGCATGACTGTAGAAGACACAGACGCTGATACTCATAACCTTTACAACTTGCAGTGCGGATAAGTGTGTGCGGTGATGAAGGCACCGGAAAGTCTAGCCTGATCACCAGTCTTGTCAAAGACACCTTCGTCAACAACAAGATACAACCAGTATTACCTCAGATTACAATCCCACCGACGCTAGGAACCCCTGAGAATGTTACGACAACAGTCGTTGATACCTCCGCTCTGCCCCAAGAGCGTCCGAATCTTGCGCGAGAGATAAGGAAGTCCAATGTCATACTATTGGTATATTCCGACCATTACAGCTATGAAAGGATTGCCCTCTTCTGGATGCCATATCTTCGGGGGCTTGGAGTCAACGTTCCAGTGGTCCTATGCGCCAACAAGTCGGATCTCACTGGGGATGCGCAAGCAGCGCAGGTCGTTGAGGAAGAGATGCTTCCGGTTATGGCAGAGTTCAAGGAGATTGACTCATGTATCAGAACGAGTGCAAGAGAGCATTACAATGTAAACGAAGCATTCTTTCTCTGCCAGAAAGCTGTAACGCATCCCGTTGCACCGCTCTACAATTCAGCGGAATCGTCTCTAAAGCCGGCTGCAATCTCTGCTTTGCAGAGAGTATTCTATCTTTGCGACAAAGATAGGGATGGGTATTTAAGCGACAAGGAGCTGGATGAATTCCAGATACAGTGTTTTGAAAAACCCCTTTCGGATCAGGACCGTGAGAATATCAAACACACCCTTTATCGCATGTCACCCAAGGCCCTCTCCGAGCAAGGCATATCGGTGGAAGGTTTTTTGTTGCTTAATAAACTATATGCGCAAAAAGGCCGGCATGAGACAATCTGGGTTATCTTGCGGCGCTTTCATTATACGGACAATTTGTCCCTACAAGAATCATTTGTCCATCCCAAATTCGAAGTGGTACCATTTGCATCAACTGAATTGTCGCCTTCAGGGTACCGCTTCCTGGTGGACCTCTTCCTCCTATCAGACAAGGACAATGATGGGGGGCTCTCTTCTGCGGAGCTTGCTTCAACATTTGCGCCTACCCCTGGGATTCCGCAGCTTTGGATATCGACCAATTTTCCTGCCTGCACTCTGACTAATGATGCTGGCTATGTAACTCTTCAAGGATGGCTGGCACAGTGGTCTTTCTTTGTACGTGAATCTCCGTCGAGTGCTCTCGAATATCTTGCGTACCTTGGTTATTCCAACACTACCATTCCAAATACCGTTTCCGCATTAAAAGTCACGAAGCCACTCAAACGAGGCAAGAGACCAAGCACTCAGCCTGTGGTCCGCACTGTTCTACACTCCCTTGTTCTTGGAGCACCAGCATCAGGGAAGACTTCACTCCTCAACGCATTCTTATCGAAAGGGTTCTCCTCTCTACATCACCCTACCATCCACTCTGCTACGGCAATTAATACAGTTGAATTACCTGGTGGTCGACAAATCTATCTCATCCTCACTGAACCGGGCCAGATCTCAGCATCCGCAGTTCTGGAGAATTCGGACAAAGTTCTGCAGAAGGTCGACTCGGTCCTATATGTCTACGACTCGAGTGATCCAGACTCCTTCTCGTATATCCCAGCCATAAGAGATAAATACGCCCATCTCGCCTCGCTCCCATCTGTTTTCGTAGCGCTGAAAGCAGATCTGGATCGAACGCCAACACAGCGGTCAGATATACAGCCAGATGAGTATGTAAGAGACGTTTTGCATATGCCTCAGGGCGGAATGATGCATGCATCCGTCAAATGGGGAAGCGTGAGCGAAGTATGGACAAAGGTTGCTGAAGCAGGCATAGAGCCTTGGAAGGCGTGGCCGAAAGCCAAAGGGGACAGAGACGATGATGAAGATGGCGAGAGATGGGAGGATAAACTCATCCAATGGGGTCTGGTTGGTGCAGCGATTGTAGGTGTTGGCGCGGCAGCTATCGTCATCTGGCGGCGTGCTAGAGGTGGCACATAATAAAGAGTCATATCCGCAAGCTATACGAATGACTGTTTGAAATAGTTTTCTAGATACCCAATATCCAAACCATTCACAACCACACTCACGTCAATTGCCTGTAGGGTAAAATGAGCGTTGGGTTCTGACTGATGTTCTCGAAATGTTCTGTTATCGCTCTTGGCATGCGGCTGCCTTGTCCCAAACTTTATCGGTTGATCGCCTTTGCATGACTTAATCCCTCTAGATTTCTATTTCTTCCTCGGTAATTTTCACTCACAGCTCACCTGAACTGTCTTCACTTTTCACAGCTTCGTTGCTTGTGTGGAAGTGAAGATGGCTGGAAAGATTCTCAGGTGAATAGCGCTTTCAGTCGCCCATCAATAACCACTCCGCCTTACTGCCTCGCAGCAACAAGCAACAAGCAACAGCGCCATCCCATTATCGCGCCCAGACACCGTGAACCATCAGCGCATCCGCAGCATACATGATGGATATTGCACAGTCTCTCATTCGCATGACCGTTCGGTCCTTCTACTCGGTCAAACATGTCCTAATCATTGATGCGCTCATGATACATTCCATCTTAACTACTGACGACATTGCGTTCCTTCTTGGTCAACAAGCGAAAGACGTCCGGAGACTCTTACATCCTTTGAAGCAGGCACGGCTTCTCTCTACACAGTCGAGACAGGAGACACGAGATGGGTATCAGAAGGCAATATCGCGAGAATACTACTACATACCATTACATCCTGCGATAGACGCCATCAAATACAAGGTCTGGAAGTTGCAGAACAAGGTGCAAGAGCTCTACAAACCTAACGAGGAACGGAAGGAATGGAAGTGTCCACAATGCTCTGCCATGTGGACTGATCTTGAGGTTCTTGACTCTGTGGGTCCGATGGGGTTTGAATGTCATCGCTGCGGTGGCACACTCGAGCGGGTAGCGGACGCACAAGGAGAAAGCGCTGCGATGGCGGGGCATGAAAAGCAAGCGCTTCTGCAGAAGCAGATAGGCAAACTCGTCAAACTTATGCAACAGATCGACAACCAAGAGATACCGGAAAACGACTTTGAATCTGCATGGGAGAGGAAGAAGGATGTGCCAAGAGAGGAAGGCATTGGAACTCGCAGGCAAATGATAGCTGTGGGAAGAGCTGGATACAGGTCTGGAGCTGGGAGAGTCGACCAGACAGACTCGAACAAGCTCACCATCAATCTCAGCAATGCAGAAGAACTGAACGAAGCAGAGCGGGTTGAAGCGGAGAAAAAGAAGGCTGCTCTACTTGCTCAAAATCAACTCCCCATCTGGCATCGGGAGAGTGCGATTGGTGTTAGTGGAGACGTAAAAACCGAGGAAAACTCGAACGGTCTAATCAAGTCTGATCCTGACTCTGGAGACCAGAAGCCGAATATCGACCCGATGGATGATGAAATGGCAGCTGTCTACGCAGAAATGGAACGAGAAAGACAGCGAGACGCTGAGAAGGCCGCATTAGCTGCGCAAGACGCCGAGGATGACGAGGACGACGAGGACGACGAAGATGAAGAGGATTTCGAGGATGTTCCATCTACTGGCGTTGGCACCCCTCTTCCATCTTCTCAATCTGCGACCAATGGAGTCAAAAGGGAAAGAGATGCCGGACCTGGTTTTGACTCTGGTACATCCACCTCAGCCAATACGCCGGGCGGAGACACTCCCAACGCCAAGAGAGTGAAGACCGAAGAGGAAGCAGGGCAGTCGGTACCGCTAGCGGTCAAGAAAGACGAGGATTCGGACGAAGATGAGGAAGATTTCGAAGATGCCATGTAATTATTCGGATGTCTATGGTATAACACGGATTGCTTTACTTTGGGGTCATTCTTCAGCATCGATGGGAGTCAGGTGCGGTCTGCTTCAGCCAGGAACCAGCAAGGTGCAGGTCTAGGCAAAAAAAAAAAACAAAGAGGTAAAATGGTGGGATAACCACAAGCAGCGGCATGAGATCGCATTGCAGTGTTGGGTTCATGGAGCGATGGATGCACCATGGAGACTTTAGTCATTTCAGGACATTGTACACTTGCAGTACTTGATGCTATTTATTAAGCGAGATGAGGGAACGAAAAGATAAGCCTATTGCCAGAGAGATAGATCAGCTCGTTAACGGTGAACAACTACAACTTTCCCGATAATACCGGATCGTCGCGCCTTCGATGGCGGGCTGTGCTGCATGTTACCGTATGATCCGTAGTATGCGAAGCTTTATTCCTTTCTCTCTTTCGCTCCTCTTTTTCCCCTTCTTCCTTGCTGTGATCGGCACCGATGACTGTCATGCTTTCTCACACAAAATTGGGACGTGGAGATTGGGAAAATTGGGGTGGCCGCAGGCCCTCCCCCCCGACTCACGGTCTAGATCGGCATACATCGAGATAGCGATAGCGATCGATATCCTGGCGACCAGACCCCAACTTTGACGGCGCTCGCATATAAACCTCCGTCCATTTCCATTCATCGATAATCCATTGATGATCGTTGAATGATGATGATGATGATCACGGTAGGGTACTGTAAAAGTTGAAACACCGCTCGCACTCGCGGACAGAAGGCCGGTGTTCTGCTGCGTTTGGGTTCATGTGTGTTTCTTGAGGGCGGATGTGAAGAGCAAGTTGGGGCTCGATGCAGGAATCAAAATCAGATCAGCGAGGAGCAGGGTGGCTGACAGCAGCAGGTAGGCAGGCAGCATTGTATAACTTGATATTGACTAGCTTATGTGGGGACGCATGCCGCTCACAGAATGCTCGGGTGATGTCCTTATCTTCGAAGAAGCTATGCTTGCTTGGTTGGTCGGGGTCTTTTGGACGAAGGAAGAGACGGACTTTGAATGGTGCAGTGCATTGGATGCGCTGTGATCCATGATGGATGCCTGTATTCCATCTGGTGCCGGATGTAACGGTGCAATTTTGTGAAAGGATGCCTCACCTACCTGATCTACCTGAATGGTCGGACACAGTTCGTTTTCTTGAATCCTTGTGGGATGTTGCACATCAAGCAGATGGAGGAGACACCATCACCATAAACCATCGGAGCGGTGAGTCCTCTGTCTCTCTCTCTCGCTACGTGTTCGTCCTGTGGAGGCGCGATGTCTCGATAAGAAGTCTTGGCCATTTCCCTCTTTCTTGCCAATTGTCCGATCGCTCATGTGATCATCTTTGCGTTCTGATGCAGGACCTGCCTTCTGTGGGTGGTGGGTGATCAGAGTTCATCGATCAAGTCTACTGCGGTGGGAACTCCCTCTCGAATTGTCAGGCAAGCGCTCGCAAGGTGAAAAGTAGAGAAGACTGGTACTTAAACTAGTATCGAGGGGTCCTTGGTACGTTGATAAGGGAAGAGGGATGAGCAGTTTGGCCGGTTTTGATTGGTCTAGTGATTCATGTCCTAAATGGGCAAGGTCTTCCCAGTGCACATCTCTCTGCAGTAGTGCGTTAGTACGCCGTAGTAAGGAAAGCCCCGTACTTTCTGCCATGGGGGGTAAGGAGGGACGCCTGTAGGGTGGCGATCATCCCTGAATGATCCCTGTACAATGACGGTCAGTTGCTGCATATATAAGGACTAAAGGAGTCGCCTCTAACCAAAGCAGAGACGTGTGGAAGGTAACGCAGCCAGGTTCCTGACTTGACCTCTTTCTAGTAATTGACTTTGAACGCTTCCTGCCGGTTCATCGATCGTTCCTTGTTTGTGTCACCGTGGTTTTGGTTTTGGTTTTGGGTTTTGCGGGGATTTCGCTGCATCACTTATACTCATCCTCATACACACCGCATCCACGACAATATAACTGTTTCAAGGCCACAACGGACAAAGGATATCTATCGAGTCACATTTGGAAGAACTCAGTGCGTTGCTATATTGCCAAGCGAACTGAGGAAATTATATGCAATTACGGTCAAGCGTTTCTCCCTTGACTGCAGGTGTTGCCCTACCTCAACAATCTTGTCACGAGGGCATTGGGCCAGAGCCAGGTACTATTGACGTGTACCCCAAGGCTAAAGGAAGCGTTTTATTTGTTTTCTCGGGAATTCCGGGCTGCTCTTATCTATTTTCTTAATACTACGGGCCCACTGGGGAACAGAAAGGAGATTATTTAGCAGCGTCTTTGTTCTACGCCATCTCTTTCGTTATCCTCCCGAAAGTCAATTCTCATCACGCAATCCTTGCCTCAATATCGCAATCACTCATATTCGTCAGAGTGCCACGTCCAACACACTTCAGGACAGGATTGTGCTTTGCTCACCGCTGAATGTCCATCAAGGATAGCTAGGTATCTTATTTTCCCCACGTTTCGCCTGCACCTGCATCGCTGATCGGTCGACGTCCTGAATACCCACTCCACTGCGCTGTGCCTTTATATTTCCTTCGTTGCGCTCCATTTCTAAGAGGAAGAAATCTTCCCCATACCCAACGCAACTTCTTGAGCCAAACCCAAGAGTATAAAATCCTGTCCCAGCAGCAACAACAAACAGGCAATATGGCGTCTTCAGAAAGACCCAATATCCTATACATCATGGCCGACCAAATGTGCGCGCCACTCCTTCCATTCCATGATCCGAAGTCTGTGATCAAGATGCCAAACCTCATGAAGCTGGCGCAGGAATCGGTGGTCTTTGACTCAGCATATTGCAATTCGCCACTATGCGCACCCTCACGCTTCACTCTTGTAACAGGCCAATTGCCACACAAGATCGGTGGCTATGACAATGCGGCGCAGTTGTCTTCAGAGATTCCAACCTACGCCCATTACCTCAGAAGAGAAGGATACCACACCGCGTTGGCGGGCAAGATGCACTTCATTGGGCCTGATCAATTGCACGGCTTTGAGCAGGTATGGTTTCTCTTGGCGCACCCAATGCACTCACACTAACGTTGTCTCGCAGCGATTGACCTCCGACATCTACCCTGGTGATTTTGGCTGGACTGTCAATTGGGATAAACCAGAAGTGATGCTTGATTGGTACCACAACATGTCGTCGGTCTACGATTCAGGGCCAGTTATCCGTACGAACCAAATCGATTACGATGAAGAAGTGCTATACAAATCCCAACAATACCTGTATGACCACGTGAGACACAGGAGGAATCAACCCTTTGCCTTGACGGCTTCCTTCACCCACCCACATGGTAAGTCAGAGACTCACAGTTTCTCTAGCACATAATACTAACGCCTTCGCAGACCCATATAACTCTCAGCATGAATTTTGGGATCTCTACGAGGACGTTGACATTCCCCTTCCAACAGTACCCGCTGGGGACCAGCAAAAGTTAGATCCTCACTCTCAGCGTATTCTGAAGATCACCGAGGCTTGGGGCAAGGACATTCCAGAAGAGCGCATCCTTTCTGCTCGTCGGGCGTACTTTGCTGCATGTTCATACGTGGATTATCAAGTTGGAAAACTGTTAAAGACCTTGAAGGACTGTGGTTTTGCGGATAACACTATCATTGTTTTCAGCGGTGACCATGGTGACATGCTCGGAGAGAAGGGGCTATGGTACAAGATGAACTGGTTTGAAGGTAGCGCTAGGGTACCGCTTCTTGTTCATTATCCCCAGAAGTTCGCGCCGAAGCACGTCAAAGAGAGTGTCTCGACGATGGACCTTCTTCCAACCTTTGTGGACTTTGTTGGTGGGGAACTTGAGCCTGAGCTTCCACTTGATGGTGTCTCCCTCTTACCGTACATTACCAATGTGGAAGGTCCCAAACACGATACCGTGATAGGTGAATACATGGGCGAAGCAACTCTAGCTCCCGTTGTAATGATCCGTCGTGGCAAATGGAAATGGGTGTATAGCCCTCTTGACCCTCCTCAACTATATGATCTCGAATCCGATCCGCTGGAAACCATCAACCTGGCGGCTAATTATGCGAACACGCTCCCCAACGTCGCGTCAAGTCAAGGTGCTGAGAATGAGAAAGAACAGTCTGCTACAGACCCATTTAGCGAGCTTACCGCTAAACTTGGTCCCGAACTCTCCAGCTCACCTCCGGCAGCCCACTTCCAATCCTCTGGCGTCAAACCACCTTCCCCGCCCATTACTCCCCAAATCCCTGCCTCCTCTCTCGATCTACCCAAAATAATCCAAGCCTTCCTTACTGAAACAGCTCAACGATGGGATTTCGAACGCATCACATCCGACGTTCTTAAATCTCAACGATATCGAAGATTGGTGCACGGCGCGTTGATCAAAGGGGAGCATACCGTCTGGGATTACACCGTCCCTAGTGATGGGAGCAAGTCTTATGTGAGGAACATGGGTAGAGGCCATGAGGCTCTCGAATCTTTCGAGGTGACCAGTCGATGGCCAAGAGTCGTCAGATAGGGTCTACTGGCAGACCTGATGAACTGAATGAATTAATGACCTATCGAAACTGGCCGTACAGTTGACTTTGTTTTTATCTTTTGGTTTTTTATTTTTGGCTGCATTCGGTCCAAAAGGAGACATATTTTTTGTGTCGTTTTCCTTGTTTGTCCAAAGAATGAAGCATTTCAAGCGTGCGTGCGTGCATGCGTGCGTCGTCGTCCCGCGGAGCATTTAGAACTCACTGCTTAACTTTAGGTACCTCTTATGTAGTGTTATACATTGTATATAGAATGTTTACTACACTCTGTCAACTTTTCAGGTTCAAACTTCTTGCAGAAACGATTGGATTATAAGTCACTGGATACTAGTTACGTAGGTACCTAAACTCTCCGCCACAGGATCAGACGATAGGACGAGGGGTAGGCACAGGGTCAGGAACAGAGAACTAGGTAGGAGATAGGTAGGTAAGAAGCGGGCTCGGTGATGAGGGTGATGAATTCTGCATTGGTGTTTTCAAAAGTGTTAAATATGTTTTAATTTTATATAACAGCACGATTTGAGGCTTTGTTCACAATTTCTCCTCGATGTGGGAGATGGTCTACTTAGCTAAGAATCATATCTCGCTGACCACTGGACACATCCACAACGAACGAATCTCAACTTCGACAGTCTGATCTCTCCTTTCATGCTTTATAAAAACAGTCATGATGCCTCTCGCGCCTCGCGTTCAATTTGGTTTGGTTCGACTCAAAAATGTTCGATCTTCCGGAGTGGGCCAAGCGTATTTGCCCTTGACTAGGCCACATCTCTTCTTTTTTGCCTTTCCCCTTCCTTCTTAGCGATAAGAGGAAAGGAAGAAGTATCAAGACGATGGGTATCATTGTTGGATGGGTTGTCAAAGACTTCCGTTCATGCACAGTCCTTTTCGATAGATCTATGCAGATGATCGTACAACAGAAAACAAAAACAAAGATAAAGCACAAAACTGGGATGTCATAGGAAAGCAGATCAAAGTCAGGGGAAGGAACGGATACCAGTGGTGAAAGAGGCTTTATTCTTCAAAGGAATTGGACCAAATCGTAAATGGACTGATGCCTGGTAGCTTGCACAGTCGTCAGCCGCCTAGACGGTGGGACCGGCCTTGATAACCTCCTCGGTGGCTTCGTCCTCGTACTTCTTGAAGTTGTCCTTGAAGAGGGCACCGAGCTTGGTGACTTCCTCTGTGAAGTCTGTTGAAGCGGTCCAAGACTTCTTGGGGTTGAGAAGATCATCTGGAACACCTGGGCAAGTTTTTGGCACGTGCAGATTGAATGTATCATAGGTCTCGTATTCGACCTTGGCAAGTTCACCAGAATGAATAGCATCCAGGATGGCGCGAGTATACTTCAACGGACAACGTTTGCCACCAGTGGTAGCTCCAGCACCAACCCAACCAGTGTTCAGCAACCAGGCGTTAGCATTGTGCTGAGAGATCTTGTCGGCCAACATCTTGGCATAACGCATCGGATGAAGAGCCAAGAAGGGTTGGGCGAAGCATGATGAGAATGTAGCTTGCGGTTCAGTGACACCCTGTTCTGTACCAGCCATCTTGGAAGTATAGCCAGAAATGAAGTGGAACATGGTTTGTTCTGTGGTAAGCTTGGAGATGGGTGGGAGAACTCCACGAGCGTCACAGGTGAGGAGAATGATGTTTGTTGGATGCTTCTCGGTCAAGCAGGGAATTTTAGCGTTGCCAATATATTCAATAGGATAAGCGCAGCGAGTGTTCTCTGTAAGCGTCGAATCATCGTAATCGACCTCACGAGTCTGAGGGTTGAAAACGACGTTCTCCAGAACCGACCCAAATGTGATGGCGTTGAAAATATCCGGTTCTTTCTCGGCAGAAAGGCCAATGCACTTTGCATAACAACCACCTTCAATGTTGAAAACACCCGTGTCTGACCAGCAATGCTCATCGTCACCGATCAGAGCACGTTTGGGATCTGCTGACAATGTCGTCTTGCCAGTTCCTGACAGGCCAAAGAAGACAGTGACATCCCCACTCTTGCCCTCGTTGGCCGACGAGTGCAAAGTCAAAACATTGTGCTTAACAGGCATCTCATAAAACAAAACTGTGAAAATACCCTTCTTCATTTCTCCGGCATATTCAGTTCCGAGGATAACCATTTCCTTGTCGGCAAAATTAATTGCCACAGACGTCGAACTGGTCATACCGGTGGTATATCTGTTCGCTGGAAAACTGCCAGCATTGTAAATGACATAGTCGGGGTGGAAATGCTCCAACTCCTTCCGAGTTGGTCGGATAAGCATGTTCCGCATGAAAAGAGCATGATAGGCACGGGCACAGACGACTCTGACACTGATTCTGTATTTTTCATCCCAACCAGCATAACCATCGATCACGTAAATTCGGTTTCTTGTGTTTAGATAATCAATAGCTCGTTCGCGGTTGATTTTCCAGACCTAATACAGTGATGATGATTGGTCAGTAATGTTGTGAGATGATTTGCCGACAAAGTTATCGATTATACGTCATCGTACATAGGGAAAGCGGGGCAGACGATATCACATCGGGAATCTCGAACTGCGGGGAACCAAGGAAATCCCAATCCCTGTCACTCGCACGACCGGACACGCGAGCAGACCTGATCAGACAAGAACGCCTCCAGAATACCAAGAACATGTGTGAAGAAGTATGACATAGCATTGAGGCATTGACCAAAGATGCTCAGGAGAAATTGGTGTCACTTACATCGGGGGACATTGGCTTGTTGACAGGGCCCCACCAGACATCTTTTTCTGAGCCGGACTCCTTCACAATTCGCTTATCTGAAGGTGATCGCCCCGTCTTTGCGCCAGAATATGCTGTAAGAGCGCCACTTGATGTGATAGCGGAACCAGTTTCGTAGACAAGAGCATCTTCGTAAAGGGCAGCGACTGAAGGATTAGCGACCTGTAACAGATAGCGTTAGTCGAGTGCTTCACAGTGCGTGAACATGTTCAGCAAACTTACAATGGCAACACGGTCGTAGTCAATGTTGGCACTCTCGTGCAACTCCTCCTCCAGTTCAGTGTGTTCCCGACCCGGCCTGTATGATGAAGAGCATCAGCAAATGGGATCGGCTCCGACACATATCGACGGTCAATAAGGTGGGGTAATACATACTCTACACCACTTGGATGCAAGGCGGTCTTGTTTACGGAGTGAGACACCATTCTCAAAGATGTTGAATGGTAATTGCTTTTCTGTTGTTTGGAAACGGCTTGGCGCGCGAGATCTGAAGACAGGGGAGCAGGGGAAGCTGGACGAAAAGGAGGAACAGAAGAAGACTTGGTTGAGGCAAGGAAAGAAGAAGTAGGCATGTTAGAAATGTTAAATGCAGCGAAGTCGATGTTGATATAGTCCTCAGATTGTGGAGGGTAGGTTATAGCTGGCTACGTTGCTCCAACTATCGCAGTCAGCTACTAATGCGAATGATGCCAATGAATCTGCAACGTCTACTCCACAAACACGGGAGTAGTCGGACTGGAGGATGGTGAAAGCGTAGTTGTTTAGAATCGAGGCTATATGGTTGGTTCAGTGCGATTGTGTCTAGTCCGAATGCACCCGATGTTCACATTTGACGTCGGGAAAAGGTAATCCCAAGTACAGATCCTAAGGCAACTAGGTAAGAGTTCAGCCAAAGGTGGAGTTCAGATGGAAGAGAAAAGGCTTGTAGGGATCCGATCGATCGTTGATATCTGAACATGCTCTGACGGACAACTACCGAATAGCAATGTAGGTAATTAGTAGTGTGAACGTAGTATGTAGTATGCAACAAGTGAAGGACGATCTTCGATGAGTGTTAGTAAAGTCAAGATGCCTACGTTTTATGTACAGTTGTGCAAGTGCCTTAGTTTTGACGAAAGAAAATACCATGACGCCTTTGGAATTGCCTTTTGATTTTGATGCAGAAAGCCATGGTATGGGGTCCTGGTCAATCACTATTCGCCTGCATCATCAGTTGGGGTAGGGAGAGTCATTAGAACAAGAGCCAAGATTTGAGGGGAGTCCCCGTGGAATGGGGGCGAGGGGAAGAGGGGAGGAGGGGAAGATTGATTGATGATGACACATCTCTCTCTGGTCTACTCGTCTACCTACGGTAATTAGATACCTACCTACCTACCTAGGTACCTCGCTAATAATGGTAGTTAACACTAATAATTAAGTGGTTTCGTACTATGGGTATGAAGAATAACTTAGGGGCCGCGGGGATCAAGATTCTCTATTATTCCGCTTATGATCTCTTCATTTCGATTGCATGTATGTAGTACTTCGATACCTCGCGAGCTGTCTACGAGGCATACTATGACCCGTTGATAGGTAAGGTAGTCTAATGGATATAAGCAGGTATCATATCTTCGTCAGATTCAAGTTAAACAAAGAGACTAGGAACATGAATCCCATGTGGAATGGGAGAATATACCAAACCCTCGAAATACTTTACCGTACATGCAATCTATCTTCAGTTTTATCCCGATCTATTCCGCACCTCATAGTTTTCCTCAACACAACCGAGATGCGGCAATAGACAATGGTCCCTTTACCCCGGCCAAAACCCCCCATAAATATGTTGCGACCCCCCGGGTTCACTTGTCGCCCTAGCAGCACTACTACCGAGGATATCATGAACGAGCTTAGCTCGCGAGATTAGGGTCCGAATGTCTGCCAGGGTTCAGTATCTATTATCCATCTCACCTACCTGGAAAGAGTATCATAAGTCAGAATCAACCCGAATACGATAGAAGTTGACATCTCTGGACTATGTTAATCATCAAGTACAAGCCATAAGATTTGCAAAGCCCACGACCATTGAGGCCATGCGGTGATATATGAGGTGCTTAGTGCTCTTTGGCACTCCATCTTCTTTCAAACACCTAGGTGATGGTTATACCTTGTCTGAGAATGTGCATAATATCGATGGTATCATCGGGTACAGCTCACTACCGTATAGCATATACCGAATCTTCCGTCTCCCCTCTGATAGCCTTCTTGACAATAGATGCGCGCCAAATGTACCTGATATGTCCAAAAGTAGAAGGAAACGGGAGCTCTCGACCGTCAAAGGACTCTTTACATCCTTGGTCCTGCGGCCTGATCCCAATATCTGCATCACACTGTAGCCCATCTACAATTGAGCGTCTTACGCAGTCTTCTGCCACGTCGTCCAGACCCCAATCAAACTGCTGACCGTACCTGCCAATCCGACGATGCCGTCGTTCAGGTTGACATAGCCGAGGGCGGACGCAGGTACGGTGAGGTCGCACACATCGGAAATCAATTGCAAATTGGTGGCTGCTCGTTGTCTGTTTGAAATACCACTGGTTAGCCAAAACAGTACCTTATAAAGAGTACGATCAAAAAACATACTTTTCTATCTTCTTCGCTTCAACGACACCCTCTCCCTCCTTCTTGTTAAGGGTGACCTCCCTCGCTCTCAATAACCAGAGAGTATACGTGCCGGCCACAGCGTTGGCTAAAATGCCCACGAACCACGCCCGATAAGCACGCTGTTGCATTTCTTTCGCTTTCGTCCACTTCTTGACGCCCAACGCATCTGGCAATGTCAAGAAATCGAAGGAGAGATACAATGCATATCCCAATTGTCGCAAAACCCCAAGGTACTTCAATATGTTGTCGGATGATAGAGTCAGCACCTTTGTATTTGGAGGCCCATCATATAGTGCGGCGGCAGATTTGAAGTGTTCAACGAACTTGCCGGCACGCAGAAGCTTTCGAGTCAAGCCGAACTGCGTCTTGATGGCTGACCAGGGGGCGCTCGCCGATGAGGGCCGGTTGGTACGGTAGAGATACCACGCGTAAAACCGAGCAAAATATTGTAGAGTTCGAAGAAGTTTGTCGCGACCGACTGATTCGGATCAATGGAACATGGTCAGCGCAAGACTTCAGGCGCGGAGAGTCGCTACAGGGCGAGAAGGCACCAGAATATGAGGTGTTCTCTGCATCTGCGGCCTTGTTCTTTTAGAAAGGAGGACTTACTTGTCGTCGCAATGAAGCGAAGATAATGCGCAACCGCGGGATGGTATACAAGTGCGTCAGCAGTCATCTTGCCGTCCGGCTGAGCAGTGCTGTATTTTCTCAGGGAATCTCACGGCAGATGAGCCAGAGAATGATGAAGGCTGGCTTCTAAAGAGGAGTGACAATAATTTTCTGCGCAAGTGAGCGCTAGGAGGGTTGGCAGAGGATTTCAAAGTGACTGAAACGTATGCGGCCAAATGGTCCCTCGCCCTTGGTCTTCTACAGATGGAGACACGCTCACCCGCTCGGTCGGTATCATATCTGCGAACCTCGGCATGTGATGCGATTTGGTAACTGAGCGCATGGACCCAATTAAAGAAAATGCGTGCAACGAAGCCAACGAGTCAATAGCAACTTATTATTTACTTATTATAAGTCTAAACGATCAACTGGCTTTCTATTGATTAATTGCAGACATGGAAATGGAGTTAATGAAGACGTCGATAACGCAAAGACTTCGTACATATTTTACAGGGTGGAATGCATCACCTGTGCAAAAAAATCATAAAGTTCATAGACATCGTTTCTTTACAAACGATCGCCAAGTTCTGATTAGGTAACCAGTCATAGCCAGAAGCGATAGGAAGTTATCTGGGTATATCTCTATATCTTAAGATCCCTTCTCGCCGTCATATTGACGCAAGACAGACACGCATACGAACCCCAATGCCTAGGCGACCGAAGCCCGACGTTCTCTGTACTCTTTGCTACCCATAGTGCTGGTATCAAAACCTTGCTCTTCCAGATAGGCTCTGAATCTCATATCCTCTTCTTCAATAGTGTCTTGTCCAATATGAGGTAAGAGGAACAATGCCATGAATCCACTTAGAATGCACAATGAACTGGCGACAAAGAAGGGATATTGGCCTTGCTTGACGACACTATCACCAGCGTCGTCAATAATGAGAGGGAAGAGATAGGAACCAATGAATGCTCCAATCTTGCCCATAGCAGCGGCGATACCATAGTACTGACCGCGGACAGCAGTGGCGGACGTCTTGGAGGCAATGAGACCAATGTTGTCTCCGGGACCGACTTCACCAAGGGCAAGGAAAATACTGCACGAGGTCAGCTGGATATGCCTATCTCCGAAGAAGCAGAACGGATCTTACCCGTAGACGACGACGAAGCCAGCGACATTCTTTGCTGTATCGAGGTACTTATAACATCCAGACATAATGAAACCAATGATTCCTTGGGCGAGAACACCCGCTGTAAGGGCATATCGTGGGCCAATCCAGTCGCTTACGAATGCACCGAGCGATGCTCCGGGGATGTAGAAAGCATTGATCACCGTACCCCAACCAAAAGAAACCCACAGTGGATAGGAGTCACCGAGGATAATTGCCAGCCAAGAAGTCGAGTAGATACTGAATGAATAGGACGAGAAATCATAGATAAACCAGATGAGGGAGACAACGGTCAGCCGCCACCAATAAAATTTGAGGATCAGCCAATAGGGATACTTAGTCATACGCTGACGATTGAATTCCTCGGGCTCTTTCAATTTGAGACGAAGATAGAACAAGCTGAGGGGTGGGATAACACCAAGACCAAGTGCGATGCGCCAGGCTGCTCGAAGGTGCTTTTCCGTGGTACACAAGACCACAATCATTGGCACCAGTGTTGATGCGACGAAACCTAGGTCGATCTGGAAATTTGTGAACAGGATGAACCAGCGGTTCCGATGTCCCCGCTTAAGCTCTCCGGTGCTCTCAGCAGCACCTACAGAACCGGCTATACACCTCGCCGTTAGTAATTCATCCTCGGGTACAAGACGAAGCAGACAAACCTGGATATTCTCCACCGATACCAATACCAAGGAGAAAACGATAAGCGGTAAGCGCAGCCAACATACCACCTAAGCTACCTCCGTCGCCATATGCACCAGCTGAAAGTGCAGCGAAGATAATCAGGATAATCGTCGAGATCAACAATGTCCACTTCCTTGACCAGTAGTCACTCATAACGCCAAACACGAGTTGTCCAACAACTGTACCCGCAAACGCAATAGCGTTGACATTGCTCCGTTGTGGCGCATTGGTCCATCGCTTTCCGTAAATCTGAGCAAGGATGGTATTGATTGAACCGATGACCTATAATAAACGGCTAATCAGATGCGGTGCTTTGGGGCCTTGTCTGACATATTTCAACATACGCCTTGGAGATAACCATCAGAGAACAATCCAGCACCGCAGGCAATAGTCGGCCAGCTCCGTTCCCATCGGCCTTTGGGAACTTCTGCGAGCGGGATGTTCACAAGTTCATCTGGAGAAGTAGACTTTGCAGACTCTGGGTTGAGTTCTTTCTCCATGATGCAGTTGATATATCCGGTGGGATGCCTAGAAATGATGGTACAATGGGGATAGTACACCACAACGCCAGAATAGAAGACAGAAAAGTTGCACAGGTAGGTGACATTATATAACAAATTTACCAGGGTGGCAAGCCGGATGACCTCTGAGCATTTGTGTCTCTGGCGAGCTGGGATCAGTGGAGTGGATCGATAAGGAATCTTTAGCTACTCCACCATCCAGGATGTAGCGATACTAGAATTGTTAGCTGCCTGGCTGGGACTCGATGCGATGCACAAGGCAAATCGAAGAAAAAGCCTTGGAAGGAGATAAGGCTAAAGCCATGACACCAAGCGCCGTGTTCACACGTCAATATCGTAGGGACAGAACTTATTCCTGAGACAGAAATGCCAAGTTGTTAACATGGAAGCGACGGGACGTTCCCTTTAGGTTGATGAAGCTTTTTCTTACCCCAAAGTTTCATAAACTGACATTGACAAGATGCAAACACTGCCTATTTTAGCAAAATGGTATCTGATCCTGCTTATACGTAAGGTAGAGAGGTTTCTTGGAGTTTTCACTATAATGGTAGAGCCCATCATTCAGAGTCGCGGAGCCCTTATCTCCATCCCTGGACCTATAACAGAAGGGAGTCTTTAGTAGTGGCAGCTAATGTTGGTTGGTACCTAGGTAGCCAGGTGCGTATCTCGCCGCATCTACTATGTATCATATTACGACGGTCGGGGCAAGATAAAATCCACTATTACATACGACTTGGGTAGATATCTACTGCGTAGTACTACGTTAAACCGAGTTTGCGAGCCTATCTCGCCTGATCCCTTTTCCCTTCTTTCTTCTAAGTTTCTTTTTCTTTTTCTCTACTACGTAGTATGCATCGAATGGATACCTTTGTTGATCGCTGATCTCAGCCCTGACTGTCCTGGACAAGCAATGAAGGCTACGAGGCTAGTAAGTCTTAGTGCTACTACGATGTACATACTCCCCATGCGGATTGCCGGTCTTCCGGAAACTGCGAGACTGTCTGCCCAGGTGTGTACATATATGATAGCAAGACCCGACGGCATCATATAAAACACTTGTCAGACATCGATATAAATTGATATCAGGGTGCGCAGTATACACTCTTCCGTTCCATCTCGTTCTTCCACAGAGACACAGTAAAACAACGAGGATCGTCTGCTTCCTTACATTACGATGTCCTTAGGGACGATTGAGAAGCCGGGCAGAATAAATCTAGAAACTGAGTTGTGGACATTCCACTGTACAGCCAGTACCTACCTTAGTAAGTGCAGTTCGGTTGTGAGGGCCACCTCCAAACCCCCGCTAAATGGCGTGGTGACGCTGCAAGCGCGCTGCTAAATCAAAGTAGCTTTGCTACAGTAAAGCGTATATAATAGACTCAATTTTCAGTAACCTCACTACCACCAGCCACTCAGTCCTTGATTTACACTAAATGCTATCTGGACAATTACCGGCTTGTCAAAACCTACTGTGATTAGACACCTACCTAGTCAATCAAGATTGAAGCTCAGTTCTATGGGAAGAGACTCTCAGGGTGAAGCCCATCAATCTCTAACCCCAAGGCGCCTTCCAAACAGCCTCGAAACAATACTCTGGTATGTGAAGTGAGCACGAATTCTGGATTCAGAGCTACATGGCTAAGTAGATGTCATATCATCTGTATACCGAACACAGGTAGTCAATCTCCTCCATCCATCTCCTGTATCATTTTTCGGCTTGACAAAGGACCTATCACTGCAGCAGGGTGCTCAGATGATGGTGATGGAATACTCTTAGGGTTTTCCCGGGGATCTTCCAACACTACCTAGTATGTAGCTATTGCAATCCGCCAGATGTAAGTCAAGGATAACAGAACTCTCTTGTCGCCATGCCTATAGCACACGCTGAATACGAGAACTGGCTCGCTATCCCTTCACACCTTGAAAAGGTTGCTGCACCGTTTAGTAAATAAGGAGATGACGGAGATGGTTGCATTTGAAAGGAAATGAGTAACTACGGAGCGCCAAACAATCCACACGCGCAAACGCGTCAGACCTTAACTTGAAAAGAACTTTGACGTAGAACGATAAGACACAATGAAGTACATTCTGGCCAATCATGGCTCTCTCTGCCACGGTGATCTCAACTCCACTATCACTTCAATATGAATACTGTGACAATACATACTACTCTTGATATTTTTCTGATACTTTGCGCAACCCTTTAGATCATTGTCGGTGTTTGCTTCTTGATTGATCTTGAGGAACAGTCGCACCAGACACTGCATCCATCTGTTTGTCTTCTCTTGTGCAGTTCTTTGCTACAAGTTTGTTGTCAGCCTTGCCCCACTTGACAGCTATCACCAGCTTGACAACCGAAAAAAGCTACATCACTTGCATTTTGATCTGGCAATTCGACAACAATTGAAATAACTGAGTTTGGGTGCGAAGCATTTCCTGTGATCCGTCTGCACTTCTTTACGATATCAGTCCTTCTTGGAGCAGGGTGATTCAATATCACCGCTCTCGCCACTCTCATCACTTTCCACCAAGTATTGCAGCACCTGTAGAACGTGTATTGCCAAGCCTGGCCTACATCATTTATATCTCGTGGCAGATGCTCTGCTTTCTACCTTCACCAGAGACACGAGATGTCTCCTGCGGAGGCGTTGGACAGTAGTCCCGGTCAGATCATGGACACATCACGATCCAGGTCACAATCCATGGACCATGACTCGCAGCAAGAGCGGAAACGCCCTCGCTTGGATGGTGGTGATGACTTTCCTGCGGATGAAGCATTGACAGATGTGGGCTGTCCTGAAACAACAACAGCAGACGTGCCTTCTTCCAAATCGCCAGCTCGCTCTCCTAACCTCAGCAAATCACCTCAAATGGTATCAGGCACCCCACAAATCTCCCCACAACGTCCCAGCAAGGTAACCATAAACACAAGGCCTTCGAGTGCTGCAGCACAACACCTTCCGACCGATCTGACAGATCCCTCGGAGGATTCTCCAACCATCATGGCGGAGACGGCATCGAATAACTCCGGATCCCAACCTGAAGCTGCACTTGAACCTGTCTCTTTGAGCCCTTCTCACTCACGGAGTCCAGAGATACAGGTGGCTGAGCCTGAGGACATAGATCAGCCCAGTGAATTCACGCAATGGACATCCGTGACAAAAGACACGGATGCTCAGAGCGTGCGCAGGAAGCTCGATGGTGCTTACGTCTTCCATACTTTCCCACAGGCACGATACGCACACATTCATAAGACAGAGGTAGTCGTTGAAGACTTCGCCAGCAACCTTCGAGCAGGTATTGCGATTGAGCGCTTTGTCTTTTTTGTCGTTCGCTAATTATCACTACAGATGCACCAGACATGCAACTTGAAAACCCGCTTGGTAGCTTAAATACTTGGATGGAAGATCTTCTCGAGGATTGCGCGGAGATACCTGCGTCCTTAGTCGTCGAGGACGCGGTCTTCTGGGCCCAGTTCCCCAGCGTGGTGGATGCCGTTCTCCGTCGCAAGTAAGGATCCACCTCCGTACGTACTTCTTAGCTTTACTGATGGCTGTACAGGATCGAACTCCCACCTGGTGTCGATGATCAGCTGATCGAGAGATTCTTCTCCAACTTCCTCCGCCTTGCCTCACGATTTGTTGACTTCGATTCCCGGACGGCTCTTCAAACGCTGGGAACCTCCATCCTTCCGGTACTACTGTGCTCGCGATACTTGATGACCGTCAATTCGATGCTTCAGTGCCGCAATGCACCACTGTACAATGTTCTGCAGATGAAGTTTGATGATGCTGCAGCATTGTCGCGTAAAATCGCAGGCATATTGACCGGCCCTCGTTGCGACATTATTCAGAAATTACATGGTCTTGTCCAGAGATTCATGAGTGACATGCAGAAGAAAGCCTCCCTAGGCACAACTCTACTGGAGTCTCTTCGCGTCATCAATAGGATCATTTTGACGCTGTATGAAGCGGCCTCGCTTCACAAACGTGGGAATTCCAACCCCGAGCACTTGGAAAATGTCAACAGATCGTGTTATGACTTTTGTCGCTCCATAGACGAGCTCTATCAACTCTCCATTTCCAAGCAATGGAACTGGTTGACAATTGACACAAGTCTTGAAGTCTATAACCTTCTTTCAACAAGTTTCCAGTATCTCACACTAAGTAATGTGGATGTCGCTGTGGACTTGATTGGCGAAAATGCTCTTTCAGAAGGTAGGTTTACAAACCTGGACCTTGCGGAATTGGCGCTTCATAACTGGAAGTTCGATATCTGCTGGAAGGCTATCAAGACTGGACGCATGGAGCTACGTGCACAAGGCATGGACTTGTTACAGACAGATCTGATTTCTATTTACCATCATTTCATCCGCCAACAAGACTCGGTCGATCTGCCGCTGGTCCATTACATGGTAAATCTCCTTCGGGAAGGCAAGGTCTTGCAATACATTACCAGCGCCGAATCTCATCCTCAATTGATATCACGCTGTGGAAACGTGATAGCGTTTCTTGCCGTCAGCAAGGCGTATACGCAAGAGGATACCGATTTACTCTGGGACTTTATCGTTGAGAACCGAGATCCAAGGATGGTCTCCGAGATGTTTCAAGCCATGGCTTCACTCATAGACAATATGGACGCCACTGACGTTGGATACTTGTTTGGAAAGTTCTTCGACTTTCCCGTCAATCGCTTCGACTCCAAGTTTATGGACTTCGCCGGTTATCTGTTGAGGGTGGTGAGCCAACGCTGGCGGACGCACAAACAATATGTTCCGGATTTCCTTCAGATTCGCTTCTTCGTTGATCTCTTGAGGAACGAGGCTATGTCCGAAGATGTGTCGTGGGAGAATCGAGTTCTCATACAACGTTGGGCGCAGCGACAACTGATGGACCTGTCAGATGCCGCTTTGACAGACTCTCATATGCGTGAGATCTGGGAACAGTGTACCGCAGATATCAGTGGGCTCAATGTGTCAGTTACCGGGAGCTTGCGAGCAATTCAAGCTCTCACGCGACGTGACTCATCGATTCTTCGACTGCTCTCGGAACAGTTTGGGTATCCTACTCTCGTGGTACGAGAGCTTGTTCACACATTAAGGTCTCTCCCAGAAGGCTTCTCCGAAGACGATTGCCTGCGTCACGGGTACGTCGCTCGAATCGTTGCTCTGGCAGATATTGTGCGTCACGAACCCGGAACATTGACGAAAGAGCTTTGTGAAATGCTGTGGATCTACCTTTTTGGATCAAGAGAAATAGACGAGACTCCGAGGGCCTATGCGTGGGCTACTCTTTCCGAAATCGCCGAGAACTGTTCATCCAGCAACGCTTTCATCGAATTGTGGACGTCGGCCTTCCTGCCCCGACTGTCTCAGGAAGATTACAATAATAGCACTTTGAGATATGTTAAAGCGTTTCTGAGTTATCAAATCGAACTTGACAGTGGCGTGCCAGGTTCTGCTGACGGCATCCTCTCATTCAATGGCCTCGATCTTGTTTGGCGCTTCGTTCTACGATCGCCACCTGACACGGTCGAAACCGAAGCTATCAACGCTCTAATCTCATTCTATCTGGAATCACGCACTATTCTACAATGTACAAGCGAAATGATTGCGAACATTCACATTGCCCTTGTCGATCGTTGCATTGAACAGATAATTCAAGCTGCGGCAGTGCTCAAGTCATTCGGCGAAGGCATAGCGCATGAGGACGACAGCGAAATGATCATAGTAGCCACGGAGCCAGAAGTTCGAGAGCAAGAATTGCGTTTTAGTCGATCGCTATTGTTCTTAAGGCAATTTCTGAACGCTTTAAAGGCCAGTCCTCGATACAGCCCGCAGCCTTCTGCCCTTACTGAACCGTGCCCAACCCTGGACGTCAAAGGGGAGAAGTTCCTTATTAAGTATCAAGCGTTTGACGGCCGAAAGAACCCGGATATTTCCGAGATTTCGATCGGAGACCTCAACACTGCTCATGAGCTAGCACTTATGTTGCGCCATAGCACTGGAATGTCGATCTTTACGGGCCTGAACGGAGGTAAAGCTATCGACTTGTTCGATAATCAAAGAGCATTGAGAGAGTTGGGCTTTGGACCGAAACTTGTATCGGGCTTATTGATCATCAGAAGAGCGCCAGTTGTCGTCGGAAAATCAGGCAATGGACGGCGGAATTCTTCGACGCACGTCGATGGTGAGGTTTCGAAATACTTCGATCAACTATATGACCTGCTTGATTTGGATTATCGTCTATCATCTGAGATATTTAGCTTCCTTCAAGTCTTCCCCATTTACCAGCGAGTTCAGGGCTTGATTAGGCAAGAAGACGCTCCTCCCGAGCTCGTCCTACCTCTTGAAAAGCCTTATAAACTTCTCTATTCAGCGAACGCCTTATATCTAGCTCTAGAGGATGAGTGCCTCAGCGCTGAACCAGATGTGATATTTGTGGAGCATTCTCTATGTACTCTGCTCGCAGTTTGCGAAGGACAAGCCAGGGGTAGCGTGGAGGGAGGCATTCAACGTCTGGTCATGGCCACATTGGTCGACTGTGTCCTCTTGGCTCTCCGCGTAAAGGTACCCGTGGAAGCTTCCAAGAGTTATCAGCTGGAGACTACCGCTATTGCTCAGTATATGCTCCACGCAATTGAATGCTCGTGGGAAGATATTGAGCCGGTACGCCGAGGGCCAGCATCCCTGCCACTTCCGTGCCAGGCTTTCGCGGTTCTGGTCGAGTCCTCACTCCACGATAATCGCATCTGGACAAAGGTCAAGTCGTTGTCAGATCCACATATACTGCTGTCAAAACTCCTGCTTTCAGGTGATGATGAAGTCCGGAAAGGAGTCGCAGAAGTTCTTTTTGGGGTTGGTGTTCCTATCAATAAGGGGTATGCCAAGTCACATATTTCATCCGCTCCGAAGTCGAGGTACGCCAAAGAGAGCATCCAGGCATTATTGAGAACTTTCTGGCCAGAGCTGAAAGCGCTGTTTCCGGAGACTTTGCGGCTCCCAACGACTTGCCGGGAAATCCTCGATGTCGCACTGTCCATCTTGACAGCAATCGACAACCCTGACGGTATTGATAGCCTTGTAAAGGAGTGCACCCTCCTCTTATCTCAGCATGTATGCGTTCAGATTGTCGGGCAGCCAATTACAGACTTTGTCATTTCGGGGCTAGCAAAGCTGCTTCGAGCCGCCGTCGATATAGCGAGACAGTGCAATCGACCGATCAAATCGCCTGAGCTCCTTGATATCGTGATGAGAAAATATCTCCTTCCTGAGTTCTCCGATAACACCCCTGACGTATTGGTACAACCAAATTTACCAATATTGAAAAACTCTGTACGACAGGAGCTGTACTCTCTAGTCCTTGCACTTTTAGTCGACCGAGATGACGTCGAGGAGGTGCTACAGTGGGTGCAAGAACCGTGTGCCCCGGATAGCTGGGAACCACAGCTCAGCAATGAGAGGTTTGCGCTGAGATCCGAAGCCGGTCATGCAGGGTTGCGAAATCTGTCCAATACCTGCTATTTAAACTCGCTCTTCACTCAGCTGTATATGAATCTTCAATTTCGAGAGTTGATACTCAACGTGGAAAGTCCGCAGAGGTTGGTGCACGAGCTTCGAAAAGTATTCGCAAATATGCAAAGCTCATACAATCGATGTGTTGATCCTAGCGGAGCTGTTGAGTCGATTCGCACTTATGACAACGAAGCTATTGATATTGCCATTCAAATGGACGTGGATGAATTCTATAACCTCCTATTTGACCGCTTGGAGTCCGGCATGCCATCACTCGAATCGAAGGGCCTATTCCGTTCCATTTACGGAGGACAGCTTGTTCAGCAAATCAAGTCGAAAGAGTGCGAACATGTATCCGAAAGAATGGAACCCTTTTCTGCCATTCAATGCGACATTCGGGGGAAAGTCGACCTTGAAGAAAGCTTGCGCGCTTATGTTGAGGGTGAAGTAATGCAAGGTGATAACAAATACTCTTGTTCAGGATGTGATCGCCATGTTGACGCAGTGAAACGGGCATGCCTGAAAGATATCCCCGATCATTTGATTTTTCACCTGAAGCGTTTCGATTTCGATATCAATACCATGACGCGATGCAAGATCAATGACGAATTTGCATTTCCAGAGACCATAGACATGGCACCTTACACCCTCGAAAACTTGGGAGGCAAATCAGATAACACCCCTCCAGATATGTTCGAACTAGTAGGAGTGCTCATCCACAGCGGGACAGCAGAATCCGGCCATTACTACTCACTCATAAGAGAACGTCCGGCAAACAAAAACGCTAAGGATTCTTGGCTTCAGTTCAATGATGCCGATGTTACGCTGCTCGAACCTGAACGCCTGCGAGACTACTGCTTCGGTGGAATCGACGCTACGTTACGTACACAGAAAGTGTGGAGCGCATACATGTTGTTTTACCAGAGAGTCTCAAGTGTCCGTGCGTTCTCGACAAGCTATACTTGCCATTCTCCAAACGAACCGGTTCGCCTACCGTTGGCAAAGGAATTGAACAACTCGATAGCGCTGGATAACGAATTGCTTGTGCGTGCCTATTGTGTCCAAGACCCATCTCACGCCCGTTTCATGTACTCATTGCTTGAGAGAATCAAGCCAGTCGACGATGCGGATTGCAGTGAAGACCATAAAGTGGAGGATAAAACGCTATACTCTGCTTTGTGGTACATTGACCAAGTTTCGTCTCGCTTCAAAGATTTGCCTGTCGTGGAAGCTAGTGTTCAACTGCTCCTCAAGAACGCCGAGAGCTGTTGGAGCTGCGCCGATGCTATCTTAGGATGGCTCAAAAGAAACCCGGTCTCTCTCGAGGCATTAATCTTGCGTAATCCACAACACTCTGTTCGCATAGCTTTTGCAACCCTGGTGTCTACGTCGCTGAGGACATTGCACGACATTGCTGTGGGCCGTTTGATGTCATCTGACGATCCTACCAGACGGCAGAAACATTACAAGCGTCTACTAAATAGTCTGCTCTGTCTCTTCAATGAACAGTGTGATAGACTACACTTGCTTCCGCGTGGCTGGGATGAGTATTTCCGTCTTATCAGCTCCATTGCTAGCTTGGGGGTTTTCGAAGCTGGTGTTGTGCTCGACTTTGGCTATCTTTATCGATGTCTGTCATTGATATGGCTCGATCATCCAGAGGACCCCAAGAACATGCGGCAGAAGTATCCCGGCCTTGCACGCCTCAAAGAAAAAGGCAGATCCTACTCCTATTGGGGGCTGGTAGAGTTGTTAGCAACTTTATTGCGCTTCATTGAGTTCAGAGTGGGTGCCACCGATGACCACGAACTCTACGGTCAACGATATTCCCTAGTCAGATCTGAACTGGCTCTGCTGCGCAGTACTGCACAAGATGATGGTAGTCCCGCTATGCTTCTATGGCTCAGTCAGTGTTTGACAGAAAATTACAACGTGGGGGCTGCTTCCAGAATGATCGAGACGCTCGCTTTGGAGGAGAAGTGGGATAGGTACACTTGTGCTACCATCGCAGAGGGTCTTGAATCAGATCCCGCTTCTCTGGCCCGACCATTCTTGCACGCCACTTTAGTGTTCTGTCAATGTTGTCCTCAGCATACGATGTTGAACCACCTGATGAGGAAGGCGCTCGATCTTGTCGACACCATAGGTGATTCTGGAGGACGATACAACGTCGAGTTTATACAGCGCCTGGTAGATCTGGAGAATCCCACGTTAGACTTGGTAGCCGAAGACTTTCGGGAAATTGTTGTTGGTCGGGTAGCGAAATGGGGGCCTGCTCTACTCATGTACCGAGACGGTAGTGTGAGAACGGAGGCGTCCCAGCTCATCGAAGAGCTGATATTGACTCCGCTCATTGGTGGAGATGATGCGAACACCAATGAGGTGATCAGAGAAGAGTTGCTTCCTCACGCTAAGAACCTAGCGGTTGCAATCCATCTGAAAGTAAACGAGATGGCCGAGAAAGTGAAGCAAGTGGAGCTTCGAGGCCAACACGCCAAGGTCAATGGGGCCCAGTACTTGGAAGCTCTTCAGACCTTAGATGTTGTGATAGGTCTGTCGTACGATGACGATTCTGACAGATGGAAGGAAGTTTCTGGTAAGTCGCTACTACCCTACCGCCTGGTATTCCTAGTCTTTAACATGATATCTCTAGCAACGACAGCTTGGCTACGCTCATTCATTGACGATCATGGTTCCGCCGAGGAGGAGGAATCGGAATGGACGCAGAATGCATCCGACTCGGAGGATCAAGAAATTCTTTTAGGAAGCGGCAGTTTTGCAGCGATGACGCCATGAGAGGCAGATGGTTCGAGAGGACTTATAGGAAGCCATGGTGGTGTACGATTTTCCTATGTCTTTTTTCAGGGTAATGTCTTATGAGACCATGACATAGCATTGGCCTCAGGGATTTGAGGCTGGGGAGTAGTTGCGATGGTACCTTCGTTTCCTTTCACGGCTATGGTTTCTTCTTTTTCATATGGGTTCACGGATGTCTTGGCACGAGCATGGATTAACAAAACACGAAGGTTTCCTTTTCAGATAGCCAATGAAGCAGTAGAACAAGATGCGTCAATGACTAGGTAAAGCTTTTGGACGTAATAGCGTGAGCCTTGTTGATAATAGTGGATGAGGAGAGCATCTGGGAAAGATGTTTTCCTCGCGCCCACCATCAGGGAGCAGAGGCCAATGCCAAGTCTTAAACCCAGCCGAAGAACTAAACCTGCGTTGCTGCATTTATCCATATCCAAGTCACATTTATATCTCCTCGAAATTCTTCACTGCACTCACAATCTGATAAAATGAGACTAGGACACTCACTACTTTGCCTTGGCCCTCAACTCGTCTATCATGCTATTTGCATGGCCAAGAAAGATCGAGATGTGTCCTTCACCTTGAAGGAAGTGTTTCTCAAGCTTCGCTGGAGGGAGATGCTCAGCAAGCCACTGTCCATGGTTATAAGGCACCATTTTATCCTCACTTCCCTGATAAAGCAGGACGGGAACTTTGATCTCGCTTAACTCAAAGCCCCAGGGTGCGATCATTTCCAGGTCGTCATCGATCCAGCCGTCGGAACTGACTCTCATGGCCTCCGCCATTGAGGACGCAACGTGCTGACCCATCTGAGGATCATCCAGCATTGCTGCCTTGTCGACGTCCGGAAGAAGACTGGAGAGCGCCTCGATGATCGCAGCGGCGTCTGCTTTTAGTATTTCGGGTCTGGCATCGTCGCAGAACTTTCGGAGTTCTTTTTCTCCTTTCAGAGCGGCGTGAAATTCTGCGATATCTGAGGTTCAGGCAGGAAGTTTCAGTTGTACTCTTTTTCAATTCGATAGGACACGATATGTCCTATAGAATCTCGACTTACTGTCTTCGCCTTGGCCCGCCAGGAAGTCTAGACCTTCGGCATCAAAAGGGGCAGTACCTGCGACGCATAACGCGGCGAGACAACCTTCCAATCGAGCCGCACAAGCTAAAACATGTGGGCCTGTAGTTGCAGAATGAGGACGGGTCTTTTAGATATGGAGTGCAGAGGCACTGGTGAGACTCTTACCACCGCCACTCCATCCCGCCGCAAGGCACTGTTCCACTCCCAGATGATCCAGGAGAGCTCGTGTATCGGCTACCGAATCAATGACTCGCCTCCCCTTATTCCTGTCGGAACCACCGTATCCAGCTCTAGAAAAGGTAATGAGTTTAACATCCTTCTGCTCGCAAATAGCTGCTAGACCGGGATCCGGAGAGTATGAGCCTGGAGTACCGTGTATAAAGACAAGAGGAAATCCGTTTGGAGCTCCGCAGATGTGGTAGTCAAGATTTCTTCCATCTGGAAGCCGAAACTGCTGTGCCATCGTCAAAGACGAAAGGAGGGTAGGATTGCAAAGAGGTCAGAGATAGATCGACGAACGCCTTCACACGAGTACTTGACAAGGAGTACTAAGAGAGAGTGAGGTCCAGGCAATAATCATCGTCAATAGATGTCAAGAGACACTCTTATATACTTGACACTTCTTTCTAGTTTTACACGCCGCTATGGCTGGCGGGGTCTGAGGGATTACTAAGATATCTCTCTCACGATGCTGTCGAGTCAAATAGAGTCACCTTCCTTATTCGGCGTCCGAGCTGCTCCCGACTCCGGGGAACCCTTAACCTGTACTCCGTATTACGTTAGGTGCTTTAGCTTCCCCAAACGCTCTTTTATCGTACTGGGTAAGGGAAGGTCTTCACTTAACTACAGCCACAGCCAATGATCAATCACCCCTAACTTACAGACGTTTCCCCGTCCCCGTCCCCAATCCCTACCCCCGCCCCTCAACCCTCTCGAGCCCTTCCACTGCATGATCGACATCTTCGTTGATCTGCATAACGTTGTGGTCTTTTTGCCGTTATAAGATATTCGTTGATGCTTCGACTTTGGGCCTTCCGGACAGTACGCCTTGTTGACCTCACTCATGCCATAGCCTGACCCATTCTTTCGTTATCTTATCTGGCCCGTTACGCATCTACCTGCTCCGTCGGCTTTGTCATCGCTGTGCATGCCGTGCTTGCCGTGTGTGCTTATATCAGTGTCTTCATGGCCTGACGCTTAGCATAACCGCATCTACTGTGTCCCTGGTGTTGCACTTCGGCACTGAAAGAGGCCTTGCTGCTTGTCGCATCCCGTATCGCTTAGACATTGAGGCGAGTGTTATCAAGGTGCAATCATGTTGTATGGAACCCGCGCAAGTCGAATGCGCCAATCTAGGCGAATTGATGATAGCTGATGACCTTCTCTCCTGACAGCGTCTTACCACCTCCTCCCAGGTATCCCACCCAAGTGGCGTATGCGGCTGCCGCTGCCAATGGGATGCCTGTGCCCACGATTGAGACGAACAATATCCTTACCCATCCTGAGGGGCCAGAGCATCGATTCCAAGTAGGAGAAGGTAATATTCCAGTCTCCGTCACCCATCACGAACTGAGGACATCTTCTAATTACATTCTGTTAGGGACATATGTGCTCAAGGACAACCTCCTTCTCGCGACTCCTCCTCCGCATCCTTCCGAAGCACCCATTGTTAATCCGAATCCGTTGGCTACGACACCCAACCCGCCAACCTCCGGTGTGAAGCTCTCATTGTGCATTTTACAACCGCGGAAACCTATACCACAACTATACAAGGTGAACACCAGTGCGACGGTGGGGTCAGATAGGAGGCCTTACAGTATCAAGGAAGTTGAGAAAGAACAGAGGCAGTCTGCTGATGTAACGAGTGATGCAGGACCCGTCGATCCTTCTGTTGACGGTAGCCATGCCTCCACTTCCACACCAGCATTCGGTGAAGGTAACACTGCGTTGTCCCAAACAGCGAGCAAGGAAAATGTAAAGCGACGAAAGCCAAAAAACAACATTATTAAGAGTAATTCTTCCTTCGTCTCTCGGGTGATACCTCACGAGACTCTGACGAAGAGGGCAAACGAACGAGACCCAAGTGGTATCTTCGCGTTTGCCAATATTAACAGAGCATTTCAATGGTTGGACCTCACGTCCCATATCATGGCTGAGCCGATGGCAAAAATACTGTTTACGAAGGCCCATGTTATGACACACGACGTCAATGACTTGACGAAAGATAAATCTCACATTGATGTTATCATGGGAACTTCTGCAGGTGATGTGATCTGGTATGAGCCTATGTCTCAGAAGTACGCTCGGATCAACAAGAACGGCGTTATAAACGATTCTCCGGTATCGAAGATCAGCTGGGTGCCTGGCTCTGAGAACCTTTTCCTTGCAGCTCACTTTGATGGCCATCTGGTGGTTTACGACAAAGAGAAGGAGGACGCTGCTTTCATCCCTGAAAATCACACCGACGAGGCTAATGGTCCAACAAGCGATCATCCAAGATTGAATGTAGTCAAATCAGTGACGTCGAAGAATCAGAAAACCAATCCAGTCGCAGTATGGAAAATATGCAACCAGCGAGTCAACTCTTTTGCATTCTCTCCGGATTGCCGACACCTTGCAGTGGTTTCTGAGGACGGATGCCTTCGCCTAATCGACTACTTGCAAGAGAAGCTTCTTGACATTTACAACAGTTACTACGGTGGAATCATATGTGTGACGTGGTCACCGGACGGCAAGTATATCGTGACCGGTGGTCAGGATGATTTGGTCACGATCTGGTCTCTCGCCGAGCGACAAATTATGGCCAGGTGTCAAGGACATCGCTCATGGGTGAACGCGGTTGCCTTCGATCCATGGCGCTGTGACGAACGCAATTATAGGTTTGGGTCCGTCGGTGAGGATGGGAAGCTCCTCCTGTGGGATTTCAGCGTTGGCATGCTACATCGGCCAAAGCAAGCCGTTGGAAAGGCGCGTGGAAGTATAAGCTCCACGTTGCAGCGTCACCGGACCGCGGAAAGTACGGCTACCACTCGGCTCCGCAGCGATTCCTTCCGGACACAGCAGTATGCGCCTATGGATGTAAATGGTGATGGTGACGATACAGTAATCAACCACGCAGTCGAGCCACGGGCGAGGACAGCTCAGTTACCCCCTGTGATGGTATGTGACCCCTCCACGTCTCTCCCACCCCTACCTTTCGCGCTTGAGAAGCCGGTCTCGTTGAGGAAAGCCGATAGCTAATGCTGATACTTGGGTTAGTCCAAAACTATAGATGAAGACCCGCTCTACTGTCTTGGTTTCGAGGAGGACTGCATAATCACTTCTTGTCTTGAAGGTAAGCTGACACCAAAAGCTTCAATTCAGAATTATTCACTGACTGGTATATCTCAGGCCATGTCAAAATGTGGTCTAGACCGACGGATGTCGCGAAGTGATAATCGAGGCGGAAATTCTACGTTATTCACATCGGAGTAGCCATCTGTCCATTGGAGGCTTTCTGTTGGTTGATTTTGTGAGCACATTCGGGTCTCTTGATTGGCGTAGAAGGAGCATGGGTCGTATTGGCATCGCTGCCACGTGAAAAGCACATTTGATCCGCCGACTGAGCGTTCGTCCCCTTTTCTTGCATTTCTTCGACACAGTCGTTGCACATTATTCTTGCTTCTCTTTCTGTATGCATACTTGTACATAGTTGATATCTATACCATATCTGTATCTTGATGATTTCCCCTAACAAACAGACCACGACTCATTCAAAAGCTCAAGAGTTGTACAACATCGGCATCGCTCGTAGGACTATTGCTCCAGCTGAAATAGATTATGTTCCCCTTCCCCTTTTATAATGATTAACAAAACAACCCTACTTCGTACTCGCCTTCTTTCTTATTCCCATTATATCTTTTTGTACTGATAACTCCATGTCCCTTTCGATTCCCCAATCTCAACTGTTTCTCACTCTATTCATAAATTACATACCTCATAGGAGGTGTGGATGTATGTATGGACCTTACATACCTCCTACCTTCCTTATCCTTCTACTACGGTAGGTAAGGTACCTTATCAACATCGTGAGTTACTCGGGACCTATTAATCTATGAAACAGCTCGACAGGGCTGGCGTGGCGGGACTACTTCGGCGAAAATACAGGTGTGTTGGTTGGTTGGTTTTGGCCACCCAATGAAAAAATTTCGTTTGTTGGGTTGGGTTGGGTTGGGAGGAAGGAATGGAAGGGGTTCCGAGTTCTTCCGTAATCATAACTTATAGGTACATTAATTACAGTACCAGATGTGGTTATTGTGATTAGATTTTGGTCTGGTTTTAAAACGGACGTTAAGGTGCCTAGGGAAAAGGAGATTATACTACGTACGATGCGCATCAGGCATGATAGAGTATAGGTGAGTTCGAGCAAAACCACGTGCTTCATCGGCTTGCAAGGTCAGCGGGTGGTCTTTCGGAAGGGGGAGGCTCAGGTTCAGCGAGTCAGGTTCAGAGATAAGGTAATAAGTACTGTAGTATTAAGCAGGGTCTTGAGAGTGTTTGGTCCAAGGGGAGAGTGAGACAGTCTTTGTCTACAATAGGCAATTGATAGATGCATGTATCAGAGAAGTCAACGGCAGTTAACACATACTGATTTTGCGATGGTGAGCTGTCGCTTCAATTTGGTTTCCCTCCTGCGTATCGTTGTAGTCTCAGAATCGTCTTTAGTCCAATTGAACTGGAGATTTAACATTGGGACAGGTATTGCAGTGGAGCTGCCTTCTCAACAAGTCAGGTTCTCGACCTTTCTAGCTGCCGGATCCTGCCATCGGTTGATATTGGGTTCGTAGGAATACAATGGTACTCACAGTAGACATGATGGATCGTCTACCGTGGACTGGCCGTGATCTGCGCAAGTCTAAGGTACCCGGTCTGTCCCTTTGGTCGCGATGCGTTCCGACTACATACTCTCAGGTACATGGCTCGAATCGAGGTTGAGAAAAGAACATGTAACTATGCGCCGCTCATACGGACAATGTTACACTGGAGACAAATCGTGGATGTATGAACGACGATGTTTGCCAATCTGTTTGCTGAATATACAAGACATATTCGGATTCTACAGCCACTTGGGTTATGAGTCGTTGTCGCAATCATGTTTGTTCTGCGTGGTTGCTGATAGGCGTCTCAGCGTACGGCTGTCCCGAAGTAGTATGCACCATCCAATCGCAAGTGTTTTTGCTCAGGTACCAATTTTCGGTAGCATAATCGAGCGGGAACCATCGGCCGGCCCTTTTTTCGTTGTTTGATGTGATTTAGTACTTCGGGATAAGGCCGAAGCTGACGAAGAGAGAAGACGGAGGGGCAACTAATTATGGAGGGCAGGGTTCGAGATGTTCTCTTATTGCACAGCCAGGAACGACGGCTCTTGATGGCAGAAAACATCGGTACATTTACATTCCATGGATTGCGTGAATTTTGATTGTGCTATTGCTATTATCGGAATGGATATGGATATAGATATGGATGTGGAAACGAATCAGATCCCAAAGCGTGGTGGTATATGTTTTCCCTTGCGTCGCATCCGCTTGCAGTTATCGTCCGCCAGAGGTATAGCACCACCGGAACAGGAGTACAAGAAACAAAAGAAGGCCAAAAATGCCGCCATTGTTTCGTCCTGTCTATTATAGTAATTATGGTAAAGAGAGACACAGAGAGAGAGAGAGAGAGAGAGAGATAGGTATTTTGTACAGTAGATGTTGTAACTGAGCCATGCATGTAATGAGTGTACTAGGCTACTAGGCTATTATCATAGTTGATCGTTGTATCGGGGGTCGATCATACCATCGGTTTCCACTTCTAGGTCCTACGTACTAACTAAAGATTCAAGGATGAGTTCCGTCAATTCGCGATAGTAATTATGTATGAGAGAGAAATCAAATGAATTGAATTGAACTACAATCGAAGGGGAAAATGATGAATTCATCTTGTCTAGCCTCATGGTCAACTTGCCCTACAATTACCGTTAGTCCTGTTCCATGCTCCAGATCGCCGGCCGAAAAGGAAAAGAAAAAAAGATAAAGCAAAAAGCAGACAATGATACCATCCGGCCCGTACTGTGGTATGCCCCTACTACGTAGTACGTCAAGTCATGTACCTAGGTACCTTACCTAGATAACCTGTTGTAATGAAATGATACATTAGATAAGAATCCCTTTATGTACCTTCCCACCCTCCTCCTCTCGTTTGCTGAAGACGAAAAACTGAGATAGTCGATCATTTTCACATGCGATTTGCCATATCCTGTTGAGGCTGAAAAAGAATCCGTCCCTTTCAGACCTTCTCTTTTTTACCGACATTGCATATACGTACCTTATACATACAGCCTAATCCCCCTCGTGCTCGTTTCAAGTCGAGTGCATCAAGTGCTCGCTGCGACTTGCATCATAACCAAACAGCTGACACGGAAGTCCTTTGGGGGCGTGTTTCCACCTATCTCACACTGGCACTGACACGACGAAGTGACACCAACCCCACGCATCACAAAACGTTCGACTGATCTTCTATTTTACCCGATTCATTGAATACCTCCTGACTTGCGCTGCAAGGATCCTTGTTCCGAGGTCTCGAGTTTCGGCTTTCGTCACCCGCGCATTGCAGTAACGATCAGCGCAACGCCTTCTCTGAACACTTTTGCCGGCAAGAAAGACGAACTACTTTTAGTTCAATTATAGCCACACGATCACTACATTGGACTCTTGAATACTTCATATATTCACTCTCCTGGGAAAGAAGATTCTGTTTTGTGTCACAGCGGCCAGGGCTGTCTCTGCATAATTTCAGAGGCTTCATGCACACGTAGGGACCCGATCATCTGGACTGCCCCTCATGTCGTTTTTTGGTACTGGGAACGCCAACCACGCCACAAAGTATTTTGATATCCGGTGAGCTTTAATGGACGCACTCTATAGTCCAGCCAACCGTTTCTGACCATGTTTCACTATTCAGACTCGACTCACCATATATTGTCTTCCGTGGCTCAGAATCGGAAGCAGCCTCGGCTCATCTTCAAGGCAGCGTTGTATTATGCCTAACGGAGCCTCTCACCATCAAGCACCTTAAACTCACATTAAATGGAATTTCAAGGGTCGGGTAGGTTTAAGCAACTGATTGCAATTGGACAGCTGGAGCTAATCTTGACTGCTAGGTGGTATCTTCCAAGTGCAAGCAGCGTCGGCGGGGCTCGTAAGACATGGAAAGAACGTACTTTCTATGAGCACACTTGGTCGTTTCGAGACCCGGGTAAAGGGAGAACGGAGCCCTTGAAACCGGACAACTATGAGTTTCCGTTTGACATCATCCTCGAAGGCTCTTTACCCGAGAGTGTTGAAGGACTGCATGATACCTGGGTCATCTACAGATTTAAAGCGGAAATTGGTAGAAAATACTCCAAGGACATCACAGTCAGGAAACCTCTCAGGATAATTAGGACGTTGGATCCCAGCAACTTGGAACTATCACATGCAATGGTATGTCGTCCCGCGACCGTTTCAAACAATTCACAGCATTGGCTAACAGATCATAGTCCGTTGAGAACATATGGCCAAACAAGATCGAATATTCAATCAGCACGCCGTCAAAAGCCGTAATTTTTGGGACCGTTGTCCAGGTCGACTTCCGCCTAGTATCTCTACTGAAGGGTCTTCGCGTTGGTTTGATTACCACTCAGGTTATCGAAAGTCATGATTTCACGCTGGATCCAGATTTGGTCCAATCATATGCCAACACCTATAGACACACCAAGGTCATTGCGACTGATGAACATATGCTGGACGAGAATGCGCCTCCTGAAATACTAGATGAAGAAGTCGAAGGGTATCAGTTTTCGCGGCAACTGGAATTACCGAAAACGTTAAACAAATGTTTGCAGGATACCGATACCAGGGGAATCAAAGTGCGACACAAGTTGAAGTTCAACGTGCAGTTACACAACCCTGATGGGCACATCTCGGAATTACGGGCTACGCTCCCCATAGCTTTATTTATTTCGCCTTCAATCGCAATCAACGAGAACAATGACTTGGTCGATCAGACACCGATAGCCACTCGCCAGGCGCTTGACGATGCAACTTATAACGCACCTCCAATGTACGGACAACATCAGTTTGATCAACTGTACAGCGAAGTCGATCCTAGCGGATACCGTACCCCTGGATTTGCTAGTGTACCCGGCACACCTGGACTTGGATATCACAGTCGCAACACGTCGCAGGAAAATTTGGCATCACTCAATGCCATTGCGAACAGTGGCGATCATGTTTCCGCGGCAGCCTTAACGCATAGATTGCAGACGTTACGCATGACCAATGACCTGGCCCACGTTCCAGATCGTTCGCCCTACCCACAAGATGGAGCAGGAGACTATTTTGGTTCCGGGCCCCATTCTGCAGATAACTCTGGCGCTCCTTCTGCGGTGCAGTCCGCCCCGGCATCGGAACCTCATAGTCGGCACAGTCCCCAGGAAATGTCTCGGCGGGGATCGATGGATGGGCAGGTTCCTTCGGGTGCTCATACACCGATGGTACAGTTCCATGAAGTGGAGGATCTAAATCGAGTCCCCAGTTATACCACAGCTGTCCGGTCAGCGACCGCCACACCTTATTCCGAAGACCTGCCGACCTACGATATCGCGGTAAGCCAGCCGGGTTCCGGCACTACGACTCCGGGCCCGGTGGCCCCAAGCCAGGCACACCTCCGACCGAATTGGGGCAGCAGGTCGACCCCCAATATTGCTGGAATGCTTCATGGATTTAGCCACCATAGCAGTAGTCGACAGGGTACATCCAGCGAGGAAGAACGGCGGTTAAGGCTCTTGCAGGCAAGAGCACGAGGATGAGGAGGTGCACGATAGTGCTTGATGATTTTGGTAGCAAGCATTACGATGCATGTGGAGGGTCCACTTACTCAGGCGCATTTGAACATATGGCAGCGAGCGTTTGAACGGCATACAGGACGTATTACCTATACCGACACAATGATTGGGAATTCACAGTTTGCATTGTTTAGATCAAAAAGATACACCCACTCAGTTTAGACATTGCGTTGATTCGATCTTGTACTGTGTTTTCAGGACCATTGTTCTAGGCCTTCTCCTTTTTGTTCATACAGTACGAAGATACGAATTCAATTACACCGGACAAGAGCATACTTTTCGTGTCCAATCGTGATGCAAACAATTCCATTCCTTTCTTCTGACGGGCACCACTTTTCTTTTCGGTCCTCAGCAGCTGAGCCAGTCTTGGGACTTTGCAGCTAGTCACTCACCTGACCAGCACAACATTCATATTCTGCACGGGATCTACGGGAAGCAGCCGATGGACGTCATGACCATAAAGTATGGCTGTGGCTGTGATAAGCATGGAGTGGCTGCCACTGTTTGTGATGTGAATATGATCATGAAGTGATCAACCTGGTGTGCTATTCAGTCTATCTATTCTCACGAAAGACGTGAGTTGATCTGAGTTCGATCCAACCGTTGAAACGGGGAGAGATAGTATGAGCGGTATGACGTCGACGATTGATGGGAAGTGGGGGAGACGAGGTGTGGGAGATATCCGTAATGACGATTATCGATTAACGAGGGCTTCCTGCAATCAATGATCATCACACCTAAAGCACACTTTGACACACACACACACCGGGCATGTATTTTCCAGGAATTCTAGAACGAAGAGGAGGGGCACGTCAATAGATAGAAGAGAGACGAAGCAGTGTAATGTAGTCTGAGACTGATCCTCGCAGGGATTTGCAATATATTACATATTATATCTCCTACCCTTTGCGGGCATTCTTCAATTCACTGATTCTTTTCTTTCTCTCTTTATCGTCACTGGTCAAACGCCAGATACTGTACCTTATACAAATCACCCCAGTGCGAATAAGAACAGTAAGTCTCTTATTCTCTTTGCTCCTCTTGGCGCTTCTGTCGCTATCGAGCTGAAGATGTTTCTCCGTTCATACTCCCCACTCGGTGGGCGATCTAATTAGGTGGTAACCACCGGTAATTGGGCTCCCCGTACTGACTTTAGCCCACTCTCAGATCTTTCCTACAGAACAAGTGCTATACTTCACCGCATTGATAACGATTGGCCACTTCTGTCTGGAAATCTCTTGAAGTCTGGTTCTACTACACACAGTCACGATGGCGGATACGAAAGAATCATTGAAGCCCACGCGCACAACGAGCTATACAGACGATGAAGCCGTCCCGGACTCTGAACCAGCGGATACCGTTGGTCTTCTCTCTGAGAGACTACGAGCCTGGAAGCATATGTGCGGATACCTCGAAGACTACATCAGGTCCGTCAGCCACGAGCAGAAGTCCAATGGAAAGGACCAGGAGAAAGTACTGAAGGTAGGCATCATGATTGCGTTTTCACGCATTTGTTGTTGGTTGACCTATTGCATAGTCTGTCTCCAAACCGCTCCGCGAAGGTCATCACTTTGATCAGGCTCTTGGTGGTGTCTCCGGAATGTTCGAAAACATTCGCGCCAATACCAATGCTGTTGCCAACATGCATTTCGAGACTGCTAAGAATCTAGACGGGACCGTTCTCCCTATACTCCAGCGCCTGCATAAGGAGATCAAGAACAAGGACAAGGAACTCGAGAGTGGCGCTGGGAAGGGCAGCAAGGCAGTACAGAAGGCTCGGAACGAATCTCAAAAATACATCGAACTTCTAGGGACGCATACCGCAAACTTCGATTCGTCAGGCGGCAAAGTCAGCGCCCACAATGACCCTTACGTCGTACAGAGGGGCATTTTCCACCGTTTGAACAAGCAATTGATAGAAGAGAACAACAACCGTGGAGACATCATTACCGTTCAGAACAACTTCAAGGACTTTGAAGCCCATATACTCAATCAGGTTCAGTCTGCACTGAATGCCTTCCAGCAGTACATGGGTAGTCAAGCAGACCGTCAGAAAGCCATCTACAGTGACATCTCAGCAGTTGCGAACAACATCCCGCCTGATTTCGAGGTTTGTCTTTTCACGTCATGTTCCTGGTTTAAATGCTGATATCATGTTCGTATAGTGGAATGGATTCCTCAAGAGGAATGAGAACATGCTCGTCAATCCCAATGCTCCTCCACGGTCCTTGGCAAATGTCTCGTTCCCGAATCAAGGACATCGTGCCACCAAGCCGCTTATTGAAGGATCATTGGAGAGGAAGTCCCGAGCCTTGGGAGCTCTGAAAGGTACATTGAGACAATACGATATGCATTTGGAACAGAATGCTGACTTTGTTTTCAAGGTTACTCTGCCGGTTACTATGCTGTAACCCCTGGTGGTTACCTTCACGAATACAAGGACAATGATGACTTCCGCAAGGTAGGTCAATCCATCTCGAGTGATTGTCTCCTACTGATCATTCTTACAACAGGACCCAACGCCTGAGATTTCTCTCTATCTTCCTGACTGTACCGTTGGAGCCGTCAGCGACACGAAGTTCACGATCAAGGGCAAGGATGTCTCTTCCAAACTGGGAACAAGCCATGAATTTCAATTCAAGGCCCATACTGCTTCCGACGCAAAAACCTGGCGCGACATCATCGCAGACAAGGCCAACCCAACCTCATCTTTGCCTACCAGCCCAGTTGGAAGTGGTGGAGCAGCGTCCATTCCTCAAACTATGGAGCAAAGGGAAGCCGCTCAAGCAGCGGAATCACAGCAACAACCAGGTCGAATCGACACCACCAATGTTGGCGGGCCAGGGTCCACAGGAGCAACTCCTACGACTGCCAATACAACTGGAACAAACAACAACTTCTCGAGTCCGACAGGCACCACATCAAGCCAACAAGAAGCAGGTGTAGTCTCCGGTTCCCGTCCAAGGGGTTACGAGAATCACTATCACGGGCAACCTGGAGAGAGTCAACTGGCCGACCGATCATATATTCAGAAGTAGATAGATCATGGTTGACTAGGGCTTGGGTTGGATGTACATGCCTCTCATTGTGGATTCAGCGACCTCGACGTGGCAAATGAAAACGAGAAAAGACTGACTACTGTACCGGATCGATGGGATGTTAATGAACAGAGCCGGATGACGGATCGAAGGTGATGGTAGATTGATCAATTGACGATAATGAAATATAAACAAATATCCATATTCCCCCCCCCCCCCCCCCCCCCCCCACCCACCCCCACCCGCCCCCCCCCCCCCCCCTCCTTTCTTCCCCTCCCCCCCCCCCCTCTCCTCTTCCCTTTCTTTTTTCCTTTTTCC